>APFE031038306.1:39674-66159 GCA_000404065.3 Pinus taeda
ACATGGAGGTGTGCATGTGGTTTCCCATCCAATGTTTTCTTCTATTTAAGGAATGATAAGGAGGATGGAAGGGGTCTTGTTCCATCATTCTGAGGTTCTATCTTCATTCTTGGAAGAGTATTGAGACTTAGGAATACTGGCAGTAGTCGTTGATTGAGGGCTCGGGGGTGGCCAGTTGTAGTAGAATCCTGCACAATTGAGCCTAAGGTTGGGAGGAGAGTCGTCCCCAAAACCATGTTGCGGTAAGCCTACTTCATGCACAGGTAAGCTCAGGTACGCACTCTTCATTGTTTAAAATTATTGTTAATAAGTTAATTAGATGTTGTTTTGGGTTGTTACACAATCAAACATTAATCGTAATTGAAACTTAGATTTCAATAATCTTACACAAATCTCAAATTATCACATTGTCATCATACATCAAATATTTTACTTCTACTAAGGTTTAACTCCAAAACCCTAGAATTCACAAATATTATCATCCTAGAGGAAGAAACTTTGACTAGGGCTTAGTTCCAAACCCTATAACTCATGACCATAAAAAATTAGGTCAGCTATATCTAGGATTCCATCATCATGCACAAGCATATCACAACATGTGTTAGTCAAACCCAACTACAATAATATCAATAAGAGTTATACATATCACAAACTTGATCAGACTAGAGTTTGATAAGAAAAACACACACATCCCAAGGAAATCATCTCTAAGACATTATAAGAGTCTTTATATATTCTACCAAACCCTAATTATCTATGGTTTTAATACCAAACATAGAGAACCTTAAATTACCAACACTCTCAAAGGTTAGGAATTTTAGACTTTACCATTCAACCCTAACAAATTAGGGTTTCCATAAACATACCAAAACCCCAAATATGAATTCATCAAGGCATCAACCAATTAATTTAGATTTCATCAAAATATAAGACATTTTATTTCAATAATAACCCTAATAATATTATGGTTTCACACATAATCATCGACATACCCTTAAGTTATGGTTTTCACAATGAACCTTTCTAAGGTTCCTCAAGAGAAATCAAAGGTATGAGGAGGGTAGATTTATCTAATGATGAATCACCTAATCAATAATATTTTGAGATTTAGGAAATCTAGACATAAGAATGTTAGTAATAGCTAAACAAGAATGGAGAAACAAAAAGCTTATAATTCAAGGCACACCTCTTGTTTCTCAAAAAGCCGTGTACTTTCAATGCTTTGTTTTGTGAGGCCTTCCTCCTCGGATCTTCAACAAGTTTTCCTAAACAATGAAAATAAGAGGAGAAATGTGATAGTATTTTATGCAAACAAAATCAGATATGTAAGAAAAATAAAAAATGAAAATGGTAATACGATACTTATCTTTGGAGGTTGATGAGGGATCCCTCCAAGCTTGAGGGATACCTATAACCTTTGGAACATATAAAATGTTTTTACAAAAGTATTTTAAACCTAAAAACTAGAAATCAAGATTAAATAACAAAGTCTTTGATCGAAGGACTTAGTAACGTAAGTCCCTTTAATATAATTCTTTGAGTTTGGTCTTCTTTGGGGACCCTTCTTCAGCTACATTGTCTTGATCCCTATTTTTCTTCTTGTTCTTCAGATTATCAGGGCAGTCACTTCTATAGCTACCCATCTTGTGGTAATTGGTAGCATTCTATCTTGGAAATATCAACCTTCTTTCTTAGCCCTCTTGACTTCTTGGAGTGTCCTTTCTTGTGAGAGGTAGAGTAAGAATTTGACAGATTTCCTTCTCAGTTGTTGTATACTAATGAAATTTTCATTCCTGCTTCGGTGAAAACATTCCATAATTGTTCAAACGTGGGACATTCTTTCCAACTATTGAGACTTGAGGCAAAATAACTCCAAGTAGGTGGTAGTCCCAATAGTGTAGTGTTTACTAGCTCCTTCTCTGATACTATTTCATATATGGCTTGAAGTTCATCTCTAATCCTTAATATACTTACAAAGAAGGAATCCACAATATCATCCTTTGTCATCTTCACAATCCTTAACTCATCTTTCAAGCTTTCCAATTGACCAATATTTTTTGATAGTGAATAATTTTATCCATGCTTCATACATTTCTTGAGCATGGTCTATGTTGGAAAAGTATGGGACAAGATTTTCCTTAGTGCTTTCTACCATCATAGTCATAGCCAATATTTCCATTTCCCTATACTTCACCTTGTCTGCATCACTCGATTCTTCGGTAGGTTTTTTCACCTTCCCTCTGACCATGTCCAATACATTGTTCTTTTCATGAATGAGGTCAATCCTGTTCTTCCAAGATCTGTAATTTAATGCTCCTTCCAACTTTTTCTCACTCTTTAATGTGTTAGAAATTGTCCCTAAGATTCTTCTCTTCTAAGAGATCCTTATATGATTCCTAGATCAATCCTTTAGATTCCTCAAGATTACCTGTTGTAGTGGCTACAAACACCCTCCAAAATTTTTCCTTAGCTTCGTTTTGGAGCCTCCCTACCAAAATTTCACAGCACCTTGTCTTGCTTCATCAAGTACACAAGCTTCATTGTTTTGCTTGCATAAAGGCACTCTGTCGATCAGGACATGATGCATTCCCCTCATAGGCTGATCATCTGGACTTGGTCCAGTTGCAGGCTGAGTAGCTCCCCCAAGAAATTACACATTTATGAGGGAAACTAGCCTTCCCTCATGAAATTGCGTAATCTTTTCTGACAGCCTACTGGGTTCCAGAATTGCGCAATTCTACCAATCAACACTCCCGGTGAAAATTGCGTAATTTTCCCCAACAGGGCTGCTCAACCCAGAATTTGTGCAAATCTGGGTTGTATTTAGCTACTTTGCCTAGAAATTTCTCAAATCTCCTGGGCAGCTAGCCCAACTCCCAACCAGAAATGCGCATTTTTCTCAAGTAGTTGACCAGCTTCACGCATGAGTAGTCCAATTGACCAGTTCCACCCGAGACCAAGAAAACTTAACTTGCATGCATGGATTTCTTTTTCCCGGAATAGCAAAAGTAAACATGAGAAAGGAATCCCATGATTTAGGGAGCTATTTTTAGCAGCTAGAGATTACATGCAATGTTGTTTTAGAAACTTTCCTCCAAGTGTCTCTTTTTCCTAGATTTGTGGCATGCACATCATGAGCTCAAAACTAATTTATTCAACACACCAAAGCTCATTATTTCACATCTATCTTGGATCTTTTACATCCCACAACACATCGAGGACCCTTCGACACATCCAACTCAGCTATTCACAGGTAAGTGGCTAGCCTCAACTTATCTTTTTCAACATTTCTATCGCTTTTTGTGTATTCGCTTGTGTGAGTGTTATTTTCTTGATTTGTTTGAACGGATGTTGTCATTTCCATGTATACTAGCTTGTCCTAGCTCTATTTCAGTTTTCATTTCTATCTCACTGTTTTTGCATGAATGAAACTATTTTGCATGAATGGTCGTTGATTCGGTAACTCGCATGACCCACATGCATGTTGATCTGTTTACTGAATATTTCATTCATGTTTGCATGCACTTTCAATCACTTTTTCTTTCACTTAGTGTCGCCATGCATTCACTGTCATATTTGATTTCAATTGCCCGTTGGCGAGTCAGGCCAACCTTGGCCCGTACCCTGCCTTCAATGAGACAACATTGTGCAATATAGGAAAGGAAGGCTCTTTCTTCCTCTCCAGAAATGCATATTTCTACCCAGCAATGTCCTCTATGACTGTTTTTCGCATTTCTGAGGGATAGTGACTGTTGGCCCAGAAAATTGCGCAATCCAGTCCTTGAGCCTGTAGTCACTCCTAGTTGGAATTGAACATTGCGAAATCCCAAAAACCAATATCTAGTGTGGATTGTTCATTGCACAAGTCTAGTATCTAGTCTTTCCTGCCACACTGCCTTTTTTGCAATTCTAGGAGCCAATCACCCAGCCTCCCAAAAGAAATTTCACAATCTTGCTCATCCATTTCCCAGGTATGTGTTGTGCCATTCCCTGGATTTTCTTTGGTTTTCACTAATATATTTCTTGTCATGCATTTTTCTTGTCTCCAGATATTTCAGGTGTTCATCCGTCTCTTAGAAGTATCAAATCAATGGCTTCCCAAAGAGCGGGATTGCAGGACACTGATGGAAATGCAGCTGGAGAAACAGTTGAGCGAGTGTCCTCTAGTCTACGAATATATGAAGATACAAAGTTGTATCTAGACAAGGAAATCAACCTAAAGTGGCAAGAGGTCAATGAAACATTTGCAGGCACTTTTGAGGAAGGCCTCAAAAACCATCAAGTGTACATGAACATTCAAAAGTCTGGCTTATACTGGATTGCATGCAAATACCTAGTGTTCCCATGTGTGGACATGATACACTGGATCGTCTCTCACACTAATCCCGAGATGATGGCCTTGAGAAATGTCTGTGGGACGCAGCTTGCGACCATCTGGGCATGAGATTATGATGAGCTGTATCAGATGTCAAAGCCCGTAACTATCATGAAGACTCATTCAGCTTACCCAACAATAGTGCTAACTCCAAAGACATTCTGAAGAACTAGGTAAAGGAGCTAGCTTGATTCAGGCTAACAACCAACTAGATATACAACAAAAATATATTGAGGAAGTTGTACCAATACTTGGTCATATTTTCTTGTCGGCTGTATGGCCAAGAAAGCACGGAAACCTTCCCAAAAATTTGGGTGGTCGCACTAGACCAAGTGGCTAGAAAAGGAAAACCATGTAACTGGTCCAACATATTGTCTCACTAGCTAAAGGAACAAGTAACGAAGGCTCAACAGTCACCTGTAGGTATGCATGTAGATATTTACATGTCTGCCTACATCTTAGATGAAGTCTTTGCCCGAAAAGAGTTCTCGGGTTTGGAGTGGGCATGGTCACCGACGAAGATTCCTGTAAACACATATTTCAAGTTTTGTCCGAATGCAGCTTCAAAAAATTAATCACACGATTATCTGATCATTTTGTCACCCCTGTGTACAATATGATAGTATCCACCCTGCATGTCAAATGAAGCAATGGAGGCATTGTTGGGCATTGCTAATTGGTATGCCTCACCGTCTGAAACTTTCATCCAAATGTCCAGTGCGGAGAAGCCTCTCTGTGTTCTACCGAAGTTTTCCTTGGACGTAGTTGTCATGCAAGAAGTATCATATCACATCTAGGCAAGATTGACAACTATACTGCATTAGAAGAAGAAGGAACCTTGTCCTGCTCTTCCATTACATATTGGGTTATATGAGATCCAAAGTATCAAGCAAGCAGATGTCGAAGTAGAATAGATGAGGAAGTACTCACTCGACCTTCGAAGATACAATCTATATGACGCACATTGTATTGTGAAAGATCACTACATGAGATTTCAGTTCAACTCGATCCACGGGGCATTTCATTGGGCCAAGGAGGACCCATGGAGATATTGCTATAGTTTCTCTAGACCCAATGAACAGGTCAGCTTCACTGTGGAGTGGTTAGCGAAACAACATGAAACAACATCACGGAGAGCACCAGTAGCAGCAGTAGTAGCAGTGGAAAGCATACCATTGTGTGACAAAGGTAAGAGGAATATTGTTGATCACATGGAGGAGGAGAAAAGATACAAGTTTCAAGTAGATCCACTTGTAGAGCAAGAAGCTATGGCTATAGAGGCAAAGAGGTACCAGTGAGACAAGCGAATCACACAAAGGCAGAGGGATTAGAAGAGAATGGAAGAAGTAGAGAAGGAGTTGCATGAGTTGGGAAGCAACTTCGAAAGGAACAAGAGCTGCGCTAACATAAGAGGGAAGCGTAGCAACAACAAATATAGTAGGGGGCACAACATGTGCAAAAAGATGAAGCAACACCTGTACAAGTAGTTGTTCCATCAGAACAACTGACATCAGGCGAACAGGGTGAACCATCGCAGGGGCAAGACTTCGCTCATGAGATAGAACAAGCACTTCAATAGTTGGATGTAGACATGGAGCAACAAGAGTTGGAATAGGAAACTGACCTCATGCATCACCACAAAGAGGTTGACTCACCCTCTTCCATGAAGCTAGATGATGAGCAAGTCTCAAATGTCCAAGGAGGCATTGCGATCCTTGGTGATCAGCTGGAAGAAGAGATGCACAACATCTCATTCGAGGAATCCCAACATAGAGTTGTGCAGTCTCGGAGAGTGTCAAATCTAGAGGATCATACGTCTCCTGCACAAGTTGAGGAATGAGTGGTCGTGACTGATGTGCGCAAACATCTAGCTTCCTTGGCCGATGCAACTAGAGTGTATGCCAAAGCCACTAGCTCAAGTGTTCACTTCCTAATAGTTGAGAATGAGTGAATGGCAAAGGAACTACAAAGACCAAGCAAGGAGGAGACTTGGTGACAATGTCCGCCTGTGCTGAACTGAAGAAGGAAATACTAGATGAAGTATTGTCCCTTGTCATAGTTATGTGAGCATTGTACTCCAAGTTTGGTATCGTTCACAAGGCAGTCATCCATCTCAATGGATGGCCGCAGCGATGTGCTAGAAGAGAACGTATCTTGATGAACTTGCATGATGTTATTGATGATATGCAAACATGGATGATGGAGTACATGGGAGCCCCACTTCACTTGCATAAGATGATGAGGGCCAATGCGGTCGAGCTAAAGACACATATCCAGATTCAGATTTGAAATTATGAAGAGCTAGTGTAGTTCATCACTAGCATATAGGTTTCCCATGCACGAGTATTCTAGAGTATGGATGTTGTGGTGCACACACATGCAATCCAATCTATTGGGACTATATCTTGACTCGTAATTCGACGAGTTGATGTGCATCGTCACCAACCCAGACTTGGCCATCAGTGTAGATATCATGTACAAGTATGTAGTTGGTTCGACCACATTGAAGACAATGATGTGCATGCTTTCAGACGAGTTGGACAGAGGAGCCCGAGCAGTGTACCCAAATGCAATGGAGGCAAGAGTCAGGTTTTAGACAAATGTCACTGCAGAGGACACAGAAACCATCAAGGACTACCGAGCTTGGCATCAATATGTTAATGTTGATCAACGTGAGGATGTTGAGGAGTTGGAATTCCATGGTTGTCTAAGTCAGAGTGATGTTTAGCATGGCTTGCTCAAGCCATTTTGTTCACATGGGTACATGTGTGTTGTAATGTTAAGTCATGTAAAGTGTAATTCAAGTGTCAATAGTTGGATGTAACAGTCATAGAGTAGGTGAAGAGTCATAAGGGTAGTTGAACTGTCACAAAGGGGAATGTAAAGGGTCACCCCACCCTTTGCTATAAATAGTCCCTCATAACTCATTGTATAGGCTTTTGGTCAGACAAGCTTTCGATAAGACTATATTGGAGAGAGCTTGGACATTATTGTAACGTGCCTTGGATTCTCCACTACATGGAGCTAGTTCATCTCTTTGGAGGAGCAGGTGGATGTGGCTATAATGTTCCACTATTGGGGCTAGCGGGTGTACATGGATGTATTGTATGACTGGAAATTACACTTCTTTATATAATAATAGCCAACACATTTCATGCATATGTTGTATTGTATTTCAGATGTTTTATTTACTCTAAATGGCATATGTATTTTCTTTCTTATGCATTCATGTATGGATTTTTCCATATGAGTATGTATGAATCTTTTTGAAATGTGTTGAATGGTTTAACCATCACTTTGGATTTCTAGCTAACTTGCTTTCCAGCTTATGATGTATCTTTTCTCGTGTGTTCCCTTCCCATCCAAGTACTATTACAGGTTGCCAAGGGGCACACTCATCTCAACCCACCTATGTTAGAACCTCTCATGCACCTTCCTTGACTCACTGCAGCCATCACACCCTTGCTACCAACAAAGTTATCTTACTAGCCTCTGTGCGAAATTGTGGTCAAGGCATTGCTATACGACCCACTGCTAGGACTCCTACACCAAATGGTCTGAGGTATAATTGGGACTTCTTACTGGGGATATCCTCTGACATGTTGGCAGGTCCAACACCATCAACATTCTTGGCGCTAGAAGGAGGCCTAGATGACAAGTTGTGTCCTCTCATCCAATTTTGAACCTTTTCTTACCTTTCATGGATTGTTGCACTCTTCTCTCTTCGCGATGTTTTTCGAATCATGAAGATGTCACCATTATGGGGAAGGCTTTTGATCTCTTGTCCACCTATGCGTATGATGGTGAATATGAAGTAGCATGGCCTGAGTACTTACATGACTTTATTTCCATGCTTTGAGGAAGATGGGTGTTTTGAAGAATAGGCGAGCTTGCTGCTTGCACACACACTTTGTGAATCTCCACGTCGATGGCTGCTTAGCCTACTAACTAACAACATACACTCACTTGACCACTTATGTGATCTCATTGAAGACACTTTCTATCATTTTGATCTAAACTATCTTGACCAAAAATTGTTACAACAACAGAAGGCTCTAGATGAATCGGTTATGGATTTTGGCAATGCTTCCACGACTTGCAGTTTCAAGCTCCGAGGAGCCAAATGAAATTTTCCTATCTTTGGGACCAATTCAAGTATTGCCTTAAGATATCTTCCCATCCCCATAAGAAGCTTGAGATCAAACCTCACTCGACATTCTTCATTGAGGGAGTTGCACAATCTCATGTGGATGCAGTCACTGTCTCAACTGACTGCCTGCTTTCCCCTCATTCAACAACTCCACCATTGCTGAGTGATGTTGAGGATCATTCTTACACACTTGTTCAACTTTCACATCCTCCCAACATCACTTCACTCAATTTTCACGCAAATTTGGTTGTGAGTCCTTTGAGTTCTCATATGCATTCTGTTCTACGAGCTCCGTCTTGGTACTCGAGCACTCCTTTGGATGATATTGTCTTGTGTTTGTCCATTCCAGACTCTTCACTTGTTGTGAGCGAGGAAAAAGTCACTGACAAAGTTGGTGTTGCAAAACCAACATGCGATGTCATTCACGAAGAGTATGAGGGAGCTTGAGCATCAACACTCGGTGAAGGATGACTCCCTTTTGTCCGAACCCCCTGTGTTCTTTCCTAACATCTTTGGTGAACAATCCATCCATGCTTTCGCATGTGTGTCTTCATCCACAGATTCACCCATTGTTGATCACTCGTAGGAATCACTAGATGTCGTTCCATCATTCGATAACAGATAGGATAAGTTATTCATTGAAAATACACTTGATATTTCATCTCTCTTTTCTGGAAGCATAGAGGATGTATTTGTTTGATTTTCATCTACCCCTCTATTTGATTCATCTGGTCATGAGGATGCTAATGAAACCATTGATTTTTCTGATCATGGCAGTTATGATCCATTTGTTTCCATATTTGGTCACAATCATGACTCTATCACAGTTGATCTTTCGAAGCTAGTGATATATGATGATCTATTTGATGATGAAGTTGAAACATTGAAGACTATCGAGGCACTTCAGCCCAAGTTGATGGTTATGTCAGGTCCTCGCTCTCTTAGTGTTATTCTCACTTCTAATCATGAAACTATTCAATCACCCAAGGCTCCTCATCACTCATTTGTATGCATTGAAGATCCATCTCACACACAGATCATACTTCTTCCACTTGGACTGCATGATCCCATCGCTCATGCATTGGAGGAATCTTACATTGCAATTACTCATTTGTAATGCAAGTTATCTTTGTTTCTTTCGTTTGCTTGCATGTCATAGTCAAGAGTGTGCTTATGTTTTAGAGTTGAACAGAATGTCACATAGCACTATGATAAGTCCATGGACTACTCATCATGCACTTGCACTCACTTATGTCCTGTGGGCACTTTGAAACACGAAATGTGTTGTCTTCATTGTTATATCTTTCTTACTTGTTGGTTCGCACAACTGGGTTGCTCACAGACCAAGCCTCACCAACATGGGTCAATCAATATGTTAGTGGCTACATTGGAGATATCACTTCACGTGATCAGGCGAGTAGTGTTTGCTTTCAGTTAGTTTTCTTGCATGCTTGTTTGCTTGATTGCTTTGTTTGTTTGTTTTCTTGCTTGCTTGTTTACTTACTTCCTTTGCTTCTTCTTTTTCTTCTACTCATGCTTTTCTTTGTTGTTTGTTATTTCGCTTGTTTCGTTCATATAGTTCGCTTTTTTGTTCGTAGATTAGTTTTGCATGAAACCATGTATGGCTCTTGAAACGAGTTGTGTGAAGTATAAGAGGGCTTGTATAGCTATCACTACTTGGTTATATGTCATCTTGCCTCTGTATGAAGAACTTGTTACATTTAGTCCATGATACGTCGAAGGAAAATATGTACTGTTCGAGTGAACCTTGGTAACAACGCAATTCTTGCGCGCTAACTAGTGTCAGCTTCTCTAGTCGGTTGTTTTTGGGTTAACCCTTATCAGCTCAGTCAAGTAGAGTAAGGTGAGGTGGAAAACCTTAACAAGCACATCAAAGATATAATAAACTACTTCTCTGCTAGAACAAGCTCTTTTACTCTCAATAAGTCAGGATCCCTCTTCCGCCTCTGAAATGAATAAGTGTTATGCATAATTGAAAAATGAAAAATGAAAAAATGAAAAGTGAAAAAATTCAAAAATGAAAGTAAATAAGGCAAAAGAAGAGAAATGCTTCCTGCACAGAGATGTGATGCAAGTAACTCCGTCAAGGTGCTGACTAGGCTCACAGGCAGCAGAGCCATGCTTATGTTCCTGTGTGACTCCATTGGGGTACTATCTAGACCTGCTGGTAGCGGAACAACAGTAGAGATGAACTAAGACTCTGACAACTATACTACTTATGCACCAATATACCCCTCAACCTCAATTAAAACAACTCTGTTGCCTTGGCTTGGAATGTGTATCAATCGACCAAGAGCTTAGCAGATGCTACATCTTACAATCAAGCTAGTGAGAAACCAAGATGAGCTGAGAACTGAACAATACTTCCAAAGGTGTTAGACTTACTTTTCACGAACAAGGTGCATTCAGAGAGTTGTAGTTCTACCATTGTGTCACCAAGTGTTGTAATGACTACAACCACCCTCCAAATTTTTTCCTTAGCTTCGTTTTGGAGCCTCCCTACCAACATTTCACAACACCTTGTCTTGCTTCATTAAGTACACAAGCTTTAGTGTTTTTCTTGCACAAAGGCAGCCTCTAGATCACAACTTGATGCATACCCCTCACAGGCTGATCACCTAGACTTTGTCCAGCTGCAGGCTGAGTAGCTCCCCCAAGAAATTGTGCGTTTCTGGATGGAAACCAACCTTCCCTATAGAAATTGCGTAATCCTATCTCGCAGCCTGCTGGGCTCCAAAATTGTGAAATTTTTCCAGTCAACACTCCTAGTGAAAATTGCACAATTTTCCCCAACAGGGTTGTTCAGCCCAAAATTTACGCAAATCTGGGCAACAATCAGCTGCTGTACTTAGAAATTGCGGAAATATCATGGGAAACCAGCCCATCTCCCAGCCAGAAATGCACATTTTTCTCAAGCAGTTGAGCAGCTTCATGCATGAGCAATTTGGTTGACCAGTTCCACCTGGGGCCAAGGAAACTTGACTAGCATGCATGGCTTACTTTTTCCTAGAATAAGAAAAGGCAACATGCAAAAGGCATTCCATGATTCAAGGAGCTATTTTGAGTAGCTAGAGGTTACATGCAAAGTTGTTTTAGAAACTTTCCTCTAAGTGTCGCTTTTTCCTATATTTGTGGCATGCACGTCATGAGCTCCAAACTTATTTATTCAACACATCAGAGCTCATTCTTTCACATCAATCTTGGATTTATGACATCCCACAATAAATCTAGGACTCTTCGACATATCTGGGTTAGCTATTCATGGGTAAGTGGCCTCAACTTGTCTTCAACATTTCTCTTGCTTTTTGTGTATTCACTTGTGTGAGTGTTGTTTGCTTGATTTCTTTGAAAGCTTGTTGTCGTTTTCATGTATACTAGTTTGTCCTAGCTTTGTTTCAGTTTTTGTTGCTATCTCTTTATTGTCGCATGCATGAAACTATTTTGCACGAACGGTGATCGATTCGGTGACTCGCCTCACCCACATGCATGTTGATATGTCTACTTAATATTTCATCCATGTTTGCATGCACTGTCAATCACTTCTACTTTCACTTAGTGTCACCATGCATTCACTATCATATTTTCTTTCAGTTGCCCATCGATGATTCGAGCCAACCCTAGCCCAGACTCTGCCTTCACTGGGACAAAATTAATCAATCTGGGAAAGGAAGGCTTTATCTTTCTCTCGAGAAATGCGCATTTCTACCCAACACTGTCCTCAAGCACTATTTTCCTCATTTTTGAGGGATATTGTCTGCTGGCCTAGAAAATTGTGCAATGCAGTCCTTAAGCCTACACTCACTCCTATCTGGAGTTGCACATGGTGCAATCCCAATAGCAAGTAGCCAGTATTTTCTCCTAGACAACCCAGACTACCTTTTGCGCAATTTTGGCAGCGAGTCACCCAGCCTCCCAGAAATTGCACAATCTTTCCCATCAGTTTCCCAGGTATGTGTTGTGTCATTCCCTGAATTTTCTTTGGTTTTTGCTAACAAATTTCTTGCCATGCATGTTGTTTGTCTCTAGATATTTCAGGTGTTCATCCATATCTTAGCAGTATCGGATCAATGGCTTCCTAGAGAGCAAGATCGTAGGACACTGATGGAAATGCAGCTAGAGCAACAATTGAGTGAGTGTCCTCTAGTTTACCAATCTATGAAGATACAAACCTGTATCTAGATAGGTACATCAAGTTGAAGTGGCAAGAGGTCAATGAAACATTTGCAGGAACTTTTAAGGAAGGCCTCAAAAGCTGTCAAGTGTATGTGAACATTCACAAGTCTGGCTTGTACCAGATTGGATGCAGATACCCCGCGTTCCCATGTGCGAACATGATACATTGGATTGTCTCTCACACTAATCCTGAGACAAAGATCTTGAGCAGTGGTAGTGGGATGAAGCTTGCAAACTTCTGGGCACAAGATTATGATGAGATGTATCAGATGTCAAAGCTTGTGACTGTCATGAAGACTCCATTCAACCTACCTAACAATAGTGCTAACTCCAGAGACATTCTGAAGAACTGGGTAAAGGATCCGACTCGATTCAGGTTGACACCCAACCAGATCTACAAGACAAAGATATTGAGGAAGGCATACCTATACTTGGTCATATTTTCTTGTCGATTGTATGGCCAAGAAAGCATAGAAACCTTCCCATAGAGTTGGGTGATCATAGTGGACAAAGTGGCCAGAGAAGGAAAACCATGTAACTGGTCCGACATATTGGCTCACTAGCTGAAGGAACAAGTAATGAAGGCTCGACAGTTACTCGAAGATATGCATGCAGAGATTTACATGTCTGCCTACATCTTAGATGTAGTCTATGCCTGACAGGAGTTCCCAGGTTTGGAGTGGGCATGGTCACCGATATAGACTATTGTGAAAACATATTTCAAGCTGTCCAAATGCAGCTTCAAAGGAGTAATCACACGATTGTTCAATCATTTTGTCACCCCTATGTACAAGATGATATTTGAATAGGATCCACCCTACTTGACAAAGGAAGTAATGGAGGCATTGTTGGAAATTGTTGATTGGTATGCCTCACTGTCCCGCACTTTCATTTGAATGTTCAGTTCGAAGAAGCCTCTGCATGTTCTACTAAAGTTCGCCTTAGACTTACTTTTCATGCAGGAAGTAGCATATCAGATCTTGGCAGTATTGACAACTAGACTGCATCGGAAGAAGAAGGCAACTTGGCCCGCTCTTCCGTTGTGGATTAGGATATATGAGATCTGGAGTATCAAGCAAGTAGATGTCAAAGCAAAACATATGAGGAATCACCCACTCAACCTCCGAAGCTACAATCTGTATGACCCACATTGCATTGTGAAAGATCACTGCATGGAATTTCAATTCAAATGGATCCACGGGATGTTTCATTGGGCCGAGGAGGACCCATGAAGATATTGCTACAATTTCTCCTGACCCAATGAACAGGTTTGCTTCATTGTGGATTGGTTAGCGAAGCAACATGAAGCAGCATCACAGAGAACACCAACAACAATAGTAGTAGTAGTGGTAGTGGAGGAAAGCATACTAGTGTGCGACAGAGGTAAGAGGAAGATTGTCGATCACATGGAGGAGGAGCAAAGCTACAAGTTTCGAGCATATCCACTTGTAGAGAAAGAAGCTATGGCTATAGAGGTAAAGAGGCACCAGTGCAACAAGTGGATCACGTGAAGGTAGAGGGATAGGAATAGAATGGAAGAAGCAGAGAAGGAGTTGCATGAGTTAAGGGAGCAACTCCAAAAGGAACAAGAGCTGTGCAAACCTGGATAAGGAAGCACAGAAGTAGTAGATACAATAGGGGGTGCAACATGTGCAAACAAATGAAGCATCACCCGTACAAGTAGTTGATTCATCAGAATAGCCAACAACAGGCAAACAGGGTGAACCATCGTAGGGGAAAGACTTAAATCATGATATAGAACAAGCACTTCAATAGTTGGATGCAAACATGGAGTAGTAGGAGTTGGAATAGGACACTGACCTCATGCCTCACCACAAAGAGGTCAACTCACCCACTTCAATACATCTAGATGATGAGAAAGTATTGAATGACCAAGGAGGCACTGCAATCCTTAGTGATCAGGAGGAAGAAGAGATGCACAACATCTCATTCAACGAATCCCAACATAGAGTTGTGTAGTCTCAAAGAGTGTCAAATCCAGAGGATCATACATCTCCTGCACAAGTTGAGGAACGAGTGATCATGATTGATATGCGCAAACATCCAGTTGCCTTGGCTAACACAATCAGATTTATGCTAAAGCCACTAGCTCAAGTGTTCGCTTCCTAATAGTTGAGAATGAGCAAATGGTAAAGGAACTACAAACGGCCAAGAAAGGAGGAAACTTGGTGACAATGTCCACTCGAGCTGAACAGGAGAAGGAAATTCTAGATGAAGTATTGTCCTTTGACACAGTTATGAAAGCATTGAACTCCAAGTTTGGTATCGTGCACAAGGCATTCGTCCATCTCAATGGATGACAAAAAAAATGTGCTATAAGAGCATGTATCTTGAAGAAATTGAATGCATATGTTGATGACATTAAAGCATGGAAGATGAAGGACAAGGGAGCCCCACTTCACTTGCCTAAGATGATGAGGGCCAATGCGGTCGAGTTGAAGGCACATATCTGGAGTCATATCTGAAATTATGAAGAGCTCATGCAATTCATCACTATCATACACGTTTCCCATGCATGAGTATTCAAGAGTATGGACGTTGTGGTGCGCACAAATGTGATCCCATCTATTGGGACTCTCACCCAGGTGAGGACAAAGAAACAAGTTCAACTAGAGCTTGACTCATACTTCGACGGGTTGATGCGCATCCCCAGTAACCCAGACTTTCCCATCAGTGCAGACATCATGCACAAGTATGTAGCTGGTCCGATCACATTGAAGACAATGATGCACATGCTTTCGGACGAGTTGGACATAGGAGCCCGAGAAATGTACCCGGTTGTTATAGAGGCAAGAGTCAGGTTTCAAACGAATGTCACTGCGGAGAACACATACAACATCAAGGACTACTAATATTGGCATCAATATGTTACTGTTGATCAGCATGAGGATGTTGAGGAGTTGGAATTCCATGGTTGTCTAAGTTAGAGTGATGTCTAGCATGGCTTGCTTAAGCCATTTTGTTCACATGCGTACATGTGCATTGTAATGTTAAGTCATGTCAAGTGTAAGTCAAGTGTTAATAGTTGGATGTAGCAGTGATAGAGTAGTTGAAGAGTCATGAGGGTAGTTGAACTGTCACAAAGGGGAATGTCAATGGTCACGCCACCCTTTGCGATAAGTAGTCCTTCATAACTCATTTTATAGGATTTTGGTCAGCCAGGCTTCCGATAGGACTATTTTGGAGAGAGATTGGATGATATTGTAACATTTCTTGGCTTCTCCACTACACGGAGCTAGTTCATCTCCTTGAAGGAGCAGGCGGATGTGGCTATAACATTCCACTATTGGGGCTAGTGAGTTTACATGGATGTATTGTATGACTGGAACTCAAACTTATTTATATAATAAGAGCCAACACATTCCATGCATATGTTTTATTGTACTCTAGGTGTATTGTTTACTCTAAATGGCATATGTATTTGCTTTCACATGCATGCATGTATGGACTGTTTCGTATGAGTATGTATGATACTTCTGAAATGTGCTGATTGTTTTAACTATCACTTTGGATTTCTAGTTGGCTTTCTTTCTGGCTTGTGATGTATCTTCGCTCATGTGTTCCCTTCCCATCAGGTGTGGGATTCCTACACCAAATGGTCTGAGGTCTAATTGGGACTTCTTATCGAGGAGATCCCCTAACATGTTAGCGGGTCTAGCACCGTCAACACTAACTTTTTCCTCCTTCACCTCAGCTGATCCAGATTTAAACAGGAACATAAAAAATTATAGAGATAACCATAAACATAGAGATGCAGTGGAAATAATACTTCATTTCATTAATGTAAAATACTGAAATATGCTTACAAAAAAAATTGAAATAAACTAGCTAGGCTAATGGTAGCTTATCTCTGAGAAGAGATGTGGCGGCTACATGCCTCTGAACTGCCTTACAATGAGGCTCAAGGGAATTTTTATTATTGAACAATAATAGCAAACCCTAAACAACAAAAACTCTAACCCGAGGAGATGTAACACCAAGAGTTTATGGTCCCGTTGGGGTGAGTTGGACAACCAACTTCCTGGGGCCGCGATTTGGTTATATTATCTCCGTTTGACGTGCATGATAGCCCGTTGGAAAGATCTCTTTGAGGAATACAATGAAAAATATGATTTTAAACAAAAAATCGTTGGTAATATATTTCCAAAAAAACGTCGTTAGGGCCTCAAAATGGCTCTGAAGTTTATGACCCGAAAAACTGCTAAAAATAGTAAACTGTGCTACAATTAAGGAAATTGAAAAACTGAAAGAAGAAATGGTGGAGGTCCAAGTGGAATTGAAGGGTGGCCACCAATATCCACTTTGATCATTCCTCCCCCTTTAGGAAACAATGGTCGCCATTACATTGAGTTCCTCCATGAGATGAGAGAACTTCTGCTCATTTTGGTCCCTGGTGAGCCACTTGCCCTGGTGAAGGAGTTGGCCTTCTTTGACAACTCGATACAGTTGGATATTCTGTTGGAAAGTGTACTTGATCTATGTGTCCATGATCTAATCAGTTGCAACTTGTTCCATGCAATCTGGATTTAACTCTGTGGGTGTGAGTTGTTTTGAAATGTCGGATGTGTCTAGTAATGGTGGTAAGTATGGCCGAAGGCGATCCACATTGAACACTGGGTGCAGGCCAACGAATGGGGGGATGCTAAGCTCAAATGCATTGTCTCCCACAACCTTGGTAATGGTGTAAGGACCTGTTGATGCCTCAAAAATCGCTACAACAACATTGGGGGATAACCACCCGGTTCAGACCTTAGTACAGCTCCTTTTCCGTTTGGGATGGTGGCTCCGACTAGATATAACGGGACCGGTTTCTTGATAATGAATAAAAGGGATGGATGAGTGATGAATAGTTTTCTTTAATGATAGGCGACTAGCTTATTCTATTGACAAAAATACGAAAACTAATACTAATCCCGAGAAAAACTTATTCATTTGGAATGCAGCGTTTAATAATCCTTATCTATCTAACAGGCATATAGATGACTCTGTAAAATAAACAAATATATTCAATCATTTAAAGATTACTTCGTATGAATAGTCAAAACGAAGCGATTAACACAAATTACAACATTCACTATTTATATCATCGATACATATCTACGATTGAAGGGAAAGCATGCTATAAACAACCAATAGTGGGATGCATAAGGATGCTGTTGAAACACATATATATAAGCGATAATAGCAAGAGCGATTAAATAACAATTCATATAACAGGAATGAGTACAGACGCAGATAATAATTCCATGTGAGCTTCTAATCAATCCCAAATATCAATCACTATTCAAAATCCTTCCTTCAACACAGAAATGCTTTTAAAGAAAGACAGTAATGCACATTTGTATAAAAGCCTTCCTCATTAAAATCAGAATAATTGGTCCAGTTTCATAAAAGAATATCCCTGAAGTACAATAGTGCAACTTCAGGGTTTAAGTCATATACAAAACTTTACGACCCTTTCTAAATGAATGAAATGGTCTATAAATACTGTTAAGCTAAAAAAATCTATGAAACAAAATCCTACTAAGTTGGCATCAATAAATGCTATCTATCTCCTTGGGGTCAATCTGGCAGTCGACGTTGTGAATCATGACTCGGGCTGCTTGCCTTTAAACCTGAGCTGGCTTATCGCAAGCATTGGCTCCACTTCGGGCGGTCTGTTGAGGCGCAAGCTGAGTTGGGCAAAAAAGGTGGCATCCTGAATATCGGGTATGATATACCTGATAGCATCTGTGAGGCATTTTAAGGCGGCTCTTTGGCTGTGCGGATTCACTAAGAAGAACCAATTGGCATCCCATGTAAGACTGTTGATTCCTGCAATTAACCTTCCATTTTTCTCCAGCTCTGGATAGCATGAATGCTCCAACATCTTTGTTGCTGTTAATTGGCCTAGAGTACATTGGGAAATCATGTTAGACAAATAAAGAGTATTATTTACTAATTCAACCAAATTACTAGTGGTTGACTTGCATCTAAAAATTTCTCTTTCTGCCTTCATTAACTGTGATTGCCATTCTGTGAATAATATTTCCTTGTGCGATTCCAAAATTCTTGGCAGGTTAGTTGCCTAGCCCTGATCGGAATCTTGCCATTCCAGAAAATTTGTCAGCGTTTCTTCGGCCTAATCCAAATCTGTCCTTGTCTTTTCTACTTTTTCGCTTATGGATGCCACTAAGTCACACAATGGCTCTGCCTGGGAAATTTGTTGACATAGGAGCTTAACCTGATTTATCAATGCTTTATTTAATTGAAGCGCCTCTGCTTTAAATTCATCTACCTGAGGGAGCTTTTTCATTTGCTCAATTTGAGTTGATAATTGAGCGATTTGCTCATCTTTGGATTTTATCATTCCCTCATTTGATATCTTTAATTGCGCCAATGCTACCGATAGTTCCTTTTGATTTTGGATTGCGCTCTCGTCAATCCTCTATTTCGCCTCTTACAATTGCTTAGTCAGCTGATAATTATTTTTCTGCTGTACTAGCAATTCCTGCTCTGCTTGCTCTGCCTTCTGCTGCGCTTCCGATAGTTGAGCCTATAGCGAAAAGATGTCTTGATCTTTCGCCTTTAATAGACTGCTCACCTCCGATGCTTTATCTATGGTTGCCACTGAATACGCTCCAGCGTATTGCGATAGCTTTGTTAAGTCATCGGAGGGATCAAATTCTTCCTTCCACACAACATTACCCGTTACTGTTAATTTAGGGTGTTAGTGTCAGTCTTCCCAGCCTTCCTCCAGTGATCAAACATGCTCTTACAAAGTTATTTTGAAGTGTCAAGGTCAAATTTTGTCATTTCAAAGAGTTTTCAAACAAAATTTGGTCACTAGGCATTAGGTCTAGGGTTTGCTTTCACTCCTTCTAAAGTTGTCCAAATTTTCGGTCATATGTCGATCATTAGCTGAGGGTCTACATCATTCGAGGGTTTCCTTTTCTGTCAGTGTCTAATGAGTCATTTCGTTCTTGTTCATGCCTTCAGTGCGCCCAGGCCAAGGTCATCTTCTCTCCTAGGGTTTTGAAGCCATTTTCTCTCGGATGGTCAAATTATCGGCAAAACTTGTTTCCTGATGTTCATACACCTGCACCTATCCTTCATGTACCTTATCAAACACTTCCCATCACTCAGATCCCCCAAAATCCTCATTTTTGCACAAACCCTAGTTTCTAGCTACAACTTGGCAATTTTCTAGGTTTGGCTTGTGATTTGCCCTTTTGGACCCCTTTCCCTCACTAAATCTTTGAGATTCCACATTCCCCTGCTTCCTAACATCCCTCCCCACTCCCAAAAATTTTCCCAAGAATTTAGAAGCCCCCTATCCCCTTCATTTCGCTTCATTTCAACAAACTTCCTTGTTTCACACATCGGGGAAAGTTTCACTCAAATGATGTTTCAGATCCGTCAAAGATGAATTTTGGGAAACTGAGAGAGGTTTTTGTCCATAACATTCCTACGAAGAAAAACCTCCTTCACTTTTTACACAGGTGTCATGGTTTGAGAGAAATGTCAAGAATACCATTGCCTCAGGAGAATCAAAGACACCTCTGAAGCGACCTTGGGAAAATAATTTTTTCTCCTAGCTTGGTTGGCCAAATGATTTGATTGATGGATAAAATGATAACTAGACAAATATATATTTCCAATGAGCTATCATGAGCTCAATTTGGGGTTGAGGAAGGCATTCAAACGTTGACTGCAACAACACTCTTCTTTCAGGCAGCCTCATTTGGCACTTTTTGACTAGTCTTGGGAGATTTGATTTTTTACAGGTCAAATCAACTCCAAATTGAACATTCCACTTGGGTTGGAAATTAGACTAAAAGAACTTTCCAACAAGACATCCTGCGCCTGATTCTGACACCAGGAAGGCCCTCAAACAAGGCTGTGAATGTGCGCGACCACTCAGGAGCAGGGGCGCGACCACTCAGAGCAGGGGCGCGACCACTCAAGCTGTCTTCTACAGAACCACTCCAAATTGAGTAAATTGCCATCTTGCTTGCTAAATTTATCGAGTTAGGCACTCAATTCATGAATGATGATATGGATGGTGAAAATAATGATGTGTGTCATGGTTTTATCATTTAAAGTTGCAAGTGAATGGATTAATATGGCCGTTGCTAATGTTTGTAAAATGCTAGGGTTTTGTGACTGTTTCAAGTGTTTATTGTCCCATTGATCCCTTCCTTTTTTCTCCTCTTTCATTAATAATCATGTTTGCATCTCTGTCCTATTTCATTTGCACATAAATGTTGCTCTCCCCCCCATCCCTAAGCTATAAACCCTACCCCTCTCACAAGCACTCAAACCCTAATTCCCTCTACCATACACATGCAAAAAACGAAAACAAAAAGAAAAGATACATTGTAAATACTGCAAAGAGTCATGTAAATTTAATGTGCTGTATATTTAAAAGCATGTCCAAACCCCTATATATCCTTGACATCCCCTTGTACATGAAACATTTTCCCTTCATGTGAAAATGATGAGTATGTACTCCTTAATGTACATGTAACCCTTAAAGAACAAAAAGAGCAAAATTTGCCTTATAACACACATGAACTCCTCATTGAATTTGGTGTATGGTGTCCCTATGTCCCTCTTGATTCATGTATGCCCCTTCCATGTTCATTATCATACATGTTTTGTCCCATATGAGATGTTCCTGGCAAATGATTTCCCAATGTTAAAACGGTTCCTATATGCATGACAATGTGTAAAGTTTCCCTTGAAAATTCCCTGTTATTATCATATATTCCCATTACTTGTTAAGAATTTCCCTCCCCTAACATTCCCCTCATGTTTTTTCCCCTTGAAACAGCATAGAGTTCAGTACTTTTGCAGGCAGAGGCAGCAGTCCAATTTGTCCTTCAGTTTGTCCGTCTTGCTCCAAAACCATGCCAGATACTGAGACTTATGAGCAAGGTGATGACCATTCATCATCTACAGAGGTTGAGGTACAGAGGAGGCCTCATAAGGGTGGAAAGGGTGGTCATCACAGGTTATTGGGCTAGGATGCATGTTTGCAAGGCGAAGATGAAAATGTTTCAAAGAAGGTTGTCCGAGGTCCGCAAGAGGAAGAAGAACACCAACCCGCTTCGTATCTTGGCTGAGGCCTCTCTCACTCACCATGATACTCATTATCTTCCTCCTAGCAGCAAACCCAAGAGATTTTGAGAATTTTGAGGCATTTTTGGGAATTTTACAGGTTTTGGCCATTCGAGTGGTCTCACCCCTTACGAGACCAGTCGTGGGGATAGCTCGGAACGGGGAAAACTCTACATTTTTGGATTTTTCAGGAAAATATACACTTGTATATGGAAGGGTTTCAGATTTTATGCAGATTTGGGCTCCCAAAAGCTCAAAATGCATGCAAATTTTGACTTTCTGCCCCTTTTTTGAGTTGCAGAAAGCAGTCTTGGGAGAGTTGATTTTTGAGGGATCAAATCAACTCCAAATTTAGAAGTTCTAGTTGGGTTGGAAATTATACTTCCATACCTTTCCAACGAGCTATCTTGCACCTGATTTGGACACCGGGAAGGCCCTCAAACAGAGCTGCCAATGTGCGCGACCAGTCAAAGTCAGGGGCGTGACCACTCAGGCAAATTTGCCAGTTTTGACCAGTTCGGCTAGCAAAACACTGTTTTCACCTTGGTTGACTTTTTAGGCATATAAATGATGGATTTTGTGTAAATTTCATGGCACTTAGATACTTTTACTCTTCTTTACCACTTCTAGAAGTTTCTTTGATGTAAATGGTAAATATTTAATGCATGGATAGGTTTCCTAAGTTTTAGAGGCAAGTTGTTGTGATTGCCTATTATCTAGTGATTAATTTAGAATTAGTTGCAACAGCTCCTAGGAAGCTGAGCTCGACCGCTAGAGGTGGGGAAAGGAGTTAGATCTTCTATATTATGCCTTCTCTTACTCATTTTCATGGTTGGACTCTTGAGGGAGAAGCTCTATTGTATATTTTACTTGTATCTCTGCAATTTTGAGGAAAAGGAAGGCCAGGGTTTTGCTCATTTTGGATTCTTGTGGATTATTGTGCTGATGGTGTGTTTCCTACTTGTCATTGTAAGTGTGTTTATGTGTTCCATCTCTTATTCTATTGCTGCTAATTAAACAAAAGAAGTGATAAAGTTTGAATTCATGCATGCCATGCTCAGCTTTCAATTTTGTTTAATATTTATGTTTTCCACTTTCTAGAGAGGATTCAAATTCATTGTTTTCCCTCTTTAGCTTCTCTTCTTTCCTCCTTGATCACCCATCTCAGCTAAAGGCATCAGCACAAACTCCTACCTTGCCCCAAAGAACTACCTGCAAAAACTGAGCTCAATCCCCGCACCCTGAATTGCACCGCCTCCAATTGCCACCAAAAACCCCAAAAACTTTAAATCAACCCTCCTTATCAGTTTACTAGCCTAAAATCAGTGTTTCTAATTGGTCAACTCATCCTTTTGAAAAATCCACCGAGTTTGA
Source organism: Pinus taeda (assembly GCA_000404065.3). Lineage (NCBI taxonomy): Eukaryota > Viridiplantae > Streptophyta > Pinopsida > Pinales > Pinaceae > Pinus > Pinus taeda. The sequence goes on from APFE031038306.1 coordinate 62,891, forward strand.
CCCGAGAGATCCTTCTCATACCTCGTAGGGCTAGCTATGAGGTGAAATGGTTTGATGTAGCTTTGAGGTTTGTCTATCTCAGCCTAGGTGAAACCTCAAGTGCTAACACAGGGAACAAAGAAGGTTGACCAACCCTTCTTCTCTTCCTCTGTCGCTTTACAACAAATTTATGCTTTGGGCTATAGAATACATCCAAGGGAGGAATCTCTTCTATTTGCAAAATGATTTCGCCCGATGGATCCTTAGGGATTATTTCTGTTTCCTTTGATTTGGGTGGGTCGTTGGTTTTTCCCGATGGATCCTTAGGGATTATTTCTGTTTCCTTCGATTTGGGTGGGTCGTTGGTTTCGCCCGAAACCTGTTTTGATGTCGCTTCCTGTGTGTCGCCCTCTTTAGAAACCTCATCGTCTTTAGAGCATTCTAGGTTGCCGACGATTGAGTTGAATTGCTGCCATTGCTGGAGAAAATTCGGATCAATTTGTGTATCATCATTAACTTTCGAACTGCTCTCTTCTTGAGTTTTTGCCTGGGTTTCTTCCTGTCGCTACACATTTGCCTGGGTTTCTTCTTGCCTGTGGTTATGCACTTCCTCCTGCTGCTTTGATGTAGTAGGAGGTTGCTTATTACTTTGTTGCTCAGGCTCGCTTGATTTTGTCGTCGTTGGAGTAGTCGCTAATAGGTCTAGAGGCAGAGTTTGCAACCTCTGTTCTCTAATTCTGTTAAATTAGGCTAGCCCCTCATCATTGTATTCATTTATGGCAAGCGATTTAACTTGATATAGTGACTCGGCCGATGCAAAAAAATCCTCAAATCTGTCTTCTTTGTGCTCGAACTTGGCCAATTTGGCCTGGTCGAGCGCATTATACGCGATTTTCCTTGGATCGTATTGCCTGCTTGGCAGAGTGGCTAGAGTCAGCGAATTTATTTTCCCAACTTCCTTCTCTGCATGTTTGATATCATGCAGAGTGTAAATACCAATTCGCAGTGGAAAGGAGGGCCAGACATGCTTCTTTGCTTTTTTCAGGGTCTGAGTAACCCCATCGGCATTGATCTGATAAGCTACTTCCCTGGCAAGTAACTTATCAGGGATGTATAGTGGAAGCACATGGGGCTTGGCCTAACTGCCAAAAACTCTAATATAGGTGAATTTCTCTTCTCCAAACCAACTTGCTACGACAGTTAAATCCACCCCTGCTTGTTCAGAAATCTTCGGGGCAGGCTTATAAAAAATGGAGTAATGAATCGGCAACATGAAACCGTTGCAGATTTGATACAAGTGGTGTTTGTAGTTGGTCTTCCACAACTTTTGATGATATATGTCGACGGGTGTGGGGTCTTGCGACGTCCACCTCCATCCGAGCACAAGGAATTCAGAATTAGAACACAAAACGTCTAACACATAGGCATTGTAGTAAAATGGCGGAATGAACCTCTCTGTGACACGGGAATTAAATCTGAAATTAAGAATGGCCGTGGCTAACTTATCGGATAATATATCCTCCCAATTCATTATCTTGCCACTACATGCTGCCTCCATTAAGGGGACCATTTCTATGGTAAAATTGGCGGAGTCATGTAATCCCCATAGTCTACACATCATAATACTAGCATAGCAGTAAGGAGAACATAGAGAATCGACTGAGTACTTACCTGAGGATTCGTGCTTATGCTTTGCTGGATTTTGTCTCCAGCCTCGAATTGGTTCGGACTCGGTCTCATTTTCTGCTCGGAACTTCTCTAGGAATGCTGTGTTATACTTCTTCTCCTCCGCCGGAAAATGATACATTTGCCTTAGATCTTCGGCTCGAAAAGAACCGAAAATCATCCCATCTACAGTGCTGAACATTCTATCAGTAATTGGGATATCTTGAATCGCCCATCTTACCACATCCGTATATGGGAGAATTTTCTCCCGGGCCGCTATTCTGTGAAGAAAGGAATTGGCCAAGTCTTTTAGATTAGCCTCGGATTTGCTAGTGCTGTCGCATGAGACTTGTATTCCCGTCACCCTCGGCTCTTCGGCTTCAATCAAGTTATATGTTCCTTGCCATGTAGCTCTGGTAAGTCCCAAGCACGTAGTATCCGATATAAGCCCTTTCTTTTTACTGCCTGGATCAACGACGGATTGCCCTACGGCTGGTGAAGCGGAAGGCAATGTAGTCTTTTTGGACTTCTTTCCCATTCCACTCAAATCTGTCTCTGCGGAAGAATTCTGCACAGAGAGAAAGATAGGCGTAATACAGGAAACAATAACATGAATTGAATAGACTGAGATATATATATATATATATATATATATATATCTTGATAAATTCATGGTGATCGATTGACTTAAGATGGCTTCGAATCAAATATGTGAATAGATCGCAAGCTTGCTGTTTTCATTAAATGGCTGTTAAGACCTGTCAATCTTATTAATACTAGTCGCTTCGGTTAATGGCCGAATGGTTTAATTGAAGCATGCCTTGGGCGATTTGGCGGTTGAACGCGGATGAGCGGCTTTTCGAAAGATAATGCTTTAATTACGAATAAATCGTATTAAACTGCCTTTATGGTTTTACTTTGAAAACTGTGCTTTTTCCCTTTTCGCAATTGGGGGTCGGGAAAATCATAAGTCATTGTTTTGGTTCCATTTGGAATCCCCGATCGCCGATAGCGATATCGCATCGCGTCAGGAGTAGCGAGTGGGGCGGTTACGAATGTGTGCATGGTGAATTGTCGATCGCCGATAGCGATATCGCATCGCATCGGGGCAAGAGGGAGCTTATTTGCATTTAGCCATTATCGCCGATTGTCGATATCGCATCGCATCAGGGCAAGGGGTCCTTAATTATGTTAGTTTATGTTTCACCGATACCCGATAGCGATTTTGCATCGGAGCAAATCAAAATATCCTCAAGTTGTGTTCTCTTTGTCATTGCGATATGCGATCTTGTGATCGCTTTATCGCAATGACAAAAGATTAATCATTTTACGTTAAGGTTTTTGATTGGTTTTATTGAAGAGGCCTTTTGGTAATGTTTTCTTTTATTTCTTCGTGCCTTTTTAAAATAGAACTTAAATTGATACCAATTAAAAACAAAAATTAAAAAGGGACCCATTTCATATAATGGTTTTTGGAATAATAATGATATGAAATGGGGGGTTGTTGTAGGGCACAACAATTGGCGATTCGCTGGAAGAAATAGTTATCTCTAAAAAGTATAGAAATACTTAAACTTTTTCAAAATAGAAATTTTTATCAAAAGGGAAAATTCTAATATAACTAG
>APFE031038307.1:1985-15153 GCA_000404065.3 Pinus taeda
ATGGGAGAATAGCAGCACCTCTAACAACATTATTGAAGAAAGATGCATTTTCATGGACTCCAGAAGCAACAAAGGCCTTCGAACATCTTAAAGAGGCAATGTGCCAAGCACCTGTCTTAGCTACACTGGACTTTACAAAAACCTTTATTGTGGAATGTGATGCTTCAGGAAATGGAATTGGAATTGGTGTTGTTTTAATGCAAGATGAAAGACCCATTTCTTTTGAAAGTCGTCCAATCAGGGGAAAGTTTTTACACAAAGCTATTTATGAGAAGGAAATGTTGGCATTACTACATGCACTTAAGAAATGGCGACCCTACCTAATGGGAAGACACTTCAAGGTAAAAACGGATCATGATAGCCTTAAATACTTTTTAGAACAAACATTATCCTCTGAAGAACAACAAAAGTGGGTCACAAAGATGTTGGGTTATGACTTTGAAATCATCTACAAAAAAGGGAAGCAAAATGTTGTGGCAGATGCACTCTCAAGAAAGGATGAGGATGTTGAAGCATTTCTTTGTGCCATATATATTATCCAACCAGATTGGATAAATGAGGCAAGGGATGAATGGAAGAATGACGAAGAAGTGGGGCCACTCATTCAAAAGTTTCAACAAGATCCTAGTGCATCTGATACATTTAGCTAGAAAAATGATTCATTATGGTACAAAGACCATTTATACCTATGTAAGAATTCCCAACTCAAACAGAAGATTCTTATGGAATTTCACGCCTCTCCCTTAGGAGGGCACTCAGGATTTTTAAAGACTTGCCACAGGGTTAAGAAGGAATTTTTTTGGGATGGCCTTAAATCTTATAATCAAAAGTTTGTGGCAGAATGTTTGGTTTGCCAACAAAATAAAGATGAAACAATTAAGACCCTGGGTCTACTACAACCTTTATCCATTCCAGGTCAACATTGGGAGGAGGTTTTAATGGATTTTATCACAAGTTTACCCAAATTTGAAGGGAAGAGTGTCATCATGGTGGTAGTTGACAGACTTACCAAGTATGCACACTTTTGTGCATTATCTCATCCATTTAAGGCCAGTATATTTTCTAATGCATTTATGGAAACAATTCAAAAGCTACATGGAAACCCAAAGATTATTGTAAGCGACAGAGATCCCATCTTCACTGGAAATATTTAGACATAATTATTTTCTTGTCTTGGTACTCAGTTAGCTCATAGTTCATCTTATCATCCTCAATCTGATGGGAAAACCGAGATAGTAAACAAATGTTTGGAAGGATATATTCGTTGCCTTATATCTAATAAACAAACATATTGGGTCAAATGGTCACCTCTCACTGAATGGTGATATAACACTTCCTTCCATACTTCAACAAAAATGACCCCATTTATGGCACTTTATGGATATCACCCATCATCTGTCACATCATATTTAAGAGAAAATTCTAAGGTTCAAGCAGTGGAAGATCACATCGAGAATCAACAACAAGTTCTCCAACTCTTAAAGGATAACCTCACCATGGCGCAGAACAGAATGAAACAGCAAGCAAATCAACATCGTAGTGAAAGAAGTTTTGTTGTAGGTGATTGGGTATTCCTACGCCTACAACCATATAAAAAAATGTCCCTCAAGCAAGCTAAGAAGGATAATAAATTATCACCAAAGTATTATGGTCCACACAAGGTGTTGCAAAAGATAGGTATAATGGCATACAAATTGGAGCTTCCTACAGCTTCCAGAGTGCACCTAGTTTTCCATGTTTCATGCTTAAAGAAGGTTATAGGTGACAAGCTCCCAGTTCAAACAATATTTCCAGAGCTTGATGAGGAAGGGAATATCATATTGGAACTTGAAGCAGTTAAAGAAACAAGAACTCGACAGCTACTAAATCGATCAATTTCAGAGTATCTCATCAAGTGGAAGAAATTACCCATTGAAGATTCCACATGGGAGGACAAGAATTTTTTACAGAAGCATCCAGAACTACTCAAGTGTTGAGGACAACACTTTTTTGAAGGAGACAGGCATGTTAGGTCCCTATAATACTAGTGATTACCCCATTACTTTTGTCATTGTATCCCTTATTGTCATTGTTGTGACCCTATTGTCCCCATATTGTTATTATTGTGCACCCCAGAAGCCCACTATTGTTATTTATGTGGCCTTATATTATTATGGTTAGGTCGGCTTGGGTTATATTGTGACCCTATAGACTCCTATATATAGAAAGTAGGTTTTTTCTTTTGAATCATCCAAGAATTATTCATTTGTGTAATGTAAAGGAGGTTGACCCCTCGAAGAGGCTTATTTTGAAGGCGTTAATCTCTCTTTTCTATCTTTTTGTGAGCTAGTTTCATAATAGTCCTTCTTCAAGCTTTGCAATTCTAGGAAAAGGTTCTTCAATTTCGCGTGAATTTGTTGAACCCCCAAAGAAGCATCATGAATATGGGTTTCATGCAACCTCATCGCAATTTCCAGGGCTTCTTCCTACGTTCCTATCTTTTGTTGCGATAAAGAAATCCTTAAGTGGGGCAGGAGCGAGGCTACAAATCATTCATGGTGGTGATTATCTATAAGATTCATATTAGCTTTGTGGATATGGAACTTCAGTCTTTGATCTAGTTCCCAGGGTGTTTCATTGGGCCTCATTGTGATTTCCTTGAATCCAACCACTGATTGCAATTCAAACTTAGGCTTACTGAATTTCTTGTTCAACGCGGTTTGGGTGTTTGATAATGATTCCAATAGGTTATCAGTGCAATAATTAATGTACCATGTCAACACACACTCCTGTAGAGTGGAAACTAACTATGCCTTCTTTAAATTATCATTTGTAATTTGTTGTGCTATCCACACAGCATTCGCAATGAACCAAAACTGATCTAGGCCCTCACTTCCCAAGCCCTTGAAAACAAGCAACTTCATGGTATTAGACATGTTGAATGGCGATGGAGGTGGTGGTGGTGTGGGCGAAGGTGTACGTTGTGGAGGTGAAGGAGGAGGTCGTGTGGGTAGATGAGGTATTTGCGGAAAACCTTGCTTTATCAATTGCACAGCGCTTTGTGGTGAGGCTTGGGTTGCTCCTTCATTGTCACTTGAAGGAGGTTCAATCAATGGACTATATTCAGGACCTGTTCTTTCCTAATTTCTAAATATTTTCCCACTTCGTGTAGACCAAACATCAAGGCAATGACATAACCTACTTTTCAGGCAAAATCATCTTAATCCAAGTATTCAAAGATATCAAATACTTACCTCATGGTCCATTGAAGAAATTTCACTTTGCTTCACTGTAGCTAACTGAGGTATCGACCGCGAATTCTGTATCAAATCGTCCTATGACACGACCAAGCCAGTGATCAACATCGCACGTGATATTATCTTCAGAAGCTTCCAACCTTCGCACTAGCTCAGGGATCCACACTATTGGAACGTCAAGCCTCCACATTCCTTGGTTGTCTGCCAATTTAGTGATCCACTTGTAGAGTTCGATCGGGAAGGTGCAGAAGAAAATTTCATGTATCTCTGTGTACAAATATTTTTCCAACCGTTGTTCTTTCATCAGACGCGAATTTCTATTTTCTTGTACCGCGAATTCGTGGATATTTTTATCCAACCACTTCTCAATTTCTTTCTTTGTTGGATTCCACTGATGCGACATCACACTTCTCTTTATGCAGATCCTAGTCCTGGCAATGTAACCATTTGTTGGCTTAGTGGATCCTGACCTAGGTTCAGACTTAGTTGCACCAAACAAATCCCTACACTATTGGCCCCTTTGGCATCAATCCATGGACCGCGAACTGAAGTCTCACCCAAAGTAGTATGGGGGGATGCTAGAACCAAGTTTCACACATAGAGATCAGCATGATGTCCTTTTTGTGCCCTAAATCTGCCTTCGTGTAGATCGATAATCCCTTATGGCTTATCAATGTAACTTCCTTTATTCAACCTCTAGACCTCTATGAAGGTCTACAATTGTCTTTTGCAGACCCTAAACAAGCGAATTAACTACTTACGCGCATCATAGATTAGTCTTAACTCAGTAATTACTTTGATCTACTTAAGTGTTCGACAAATTTAACATGTAACGATATAATCTTCATGTAAACCCTTAATATTAACTACGTTCAGATAACAATATAGATCATGTAAAGTCATACATCAATACATCATTTTTTTACAAAACCATTATTCATCACAGCATAAAGCGCATTCATACATAACAAAAGTAAATAGATGAAACACAAGAATTTCTTGTAAGAATATTATTTATTGATATTCAGTTAAGCTTACAAACTCAAGGCTTCCCCATGCACTCAGCTGTAGCGGACTCTACTCTAGGCCTTTGTGCACTTAACTGTAGAGCCTCTTCTTCTCTAAGACTTCTATCTCAAGCTCTCATCTATTGACCCATTACATTCATCTCTTCGCCTTATTCTTGCCTTAGAATCTCTAAGAGTCTCATATGTATACAATCCCATGGTTCACGGACCATGGGTAAATCTCCAAAAATCCAACTCAACTTACATAAATAAGGGTAAAATCATTGTTGACTCTTTAGCTATCTATGCGCTCTGCGACCACAACTTGCAAAGACTTTACATCTTTATACATCAAAACTCGAGCCTTTTGCCCCAAAACATGGACGTTTCCCCAAAATTGACCCAGGGTACCCCATCCCAACACTAGTGCCATGCAAATACCTAAAAACCCACTTCAATGTTGTTCAATGCTTCTTCCCTGGTTTTGACATAAACCTGCTCAATACTCCCACTACATGTGCAATGTCTGGTATAGTACATACCATTGCATACATCTGTTTGTCAACTGCACTTGCGTATGGAACATGAGACATGTCCTCTTTGCCTTCTTGTGTCTTGGGAGACTTTTTAGCATATAACTTTACACCTACAAGAATAGGAAACTTCATTGGTTTAATATCCTGCATATTCAGCCTCTGTAGTATTGTCTCTACATACTTCCTCTAGTTTAACCGGAGCTTCCGCCTTCCATAATATCATTTAATTTCCACATCCAAAATATATTTTGCAACACTAATATATTTCATGTCAAATTTTGAGAACAATTGGGTCATTTGCAATCAACGACATATGATCCACATGCAATACCAGATAGATAACATGGTCACCAATTAATTTAAAATACACACAATGATCCGCTTTGCTTCTGGTGAAGCCAATTCCCTCTATAAATGTATCAAATTTCTGATACCACATCCTTAGTAATTATTTTAACCCATACATAGACTTTTTCTAACCTACATACTAGTTCTTTCTTACCCTTCACTGCAAAGCCTTTAGGTTGCTTCATGTAGATCTCTTCTTCCAGATCCCCGTCAAAAGATGTTGTCTTCACATCCATCTATTCTACCCCAAAAACAAAAGCAACAACAACAAATAAAAGTAATATAATACAAGTTACATTGGCAAGAGGAGAACAAATATCACCAAAATCAATTCCTAACACCTGGAATAATTTTTTCTACCAATCGAGCTTTATATTTTTCCACCTTGCCTTATGGATTCATCTTCTTCTTAAACACCCATTTGCTTCCAATGTGTTTCCTTCTAGCCTATAACTCTACCAGATACCATGCCTCATTTTTGTCCAAAGATGCCATTTCATCAACCATGGACTCTTTCCAAAGTTTTCCATCTTCTAAATCTACTGCCTCCCTGCTAGTTTTTGGAATATCATTAGTAATAGATAAAGAAAAAAATTGAAAAAAAAAAGATTGACTATACCTTTCTGGTTGCCTTCTTTATTGAACTGATCTTCTCACATCTGGAGTTTGTGGCTCTTCACCTTCTGATTCCTCTTATGTTGTAGAGTTCGATTCTTCCTCCTTTAGCTAAAACTCTAACTTCTCATCTTACATTGGTAGGACTTCATGTTTAATAAAATCTTTCATCTATCTAAACACCACATCTCAATTGCACATAACCTTCCTTGTTTCTAGGTTCCAAAGCTTATAACCTTTTAAACCATCCTTATACCCAATAAAGATGCACCTTTTAGATTTATTATCCAACTTGGTTATTTTCTCCTTTGGAACATAAACATATGCATCACAGATAAATACCCTCAGATGTGAAAGAGAGGGTTTCTTACTAGTCCATAACGCATGTGGATTCTTATCCTCCAACGCCGATGAAGGTGATCTATTAACCAGGTAATATAAAGTCTCCACAGCCTTTGCCTAGAATTCTTGTCCTAACCCGACACCATTGAGCATGTTTCTTGCATTTTCCATCAATGTCCTATTCATTCTTTCTGAAACTCCATTTTGATGAGGTGTGTATGGATTAGTCTTTTGTTGTGCTATACCACACTTCTTACAGAACTCTCCACCAGTATCCATCATAAACACATTTATTTTATTCTCTGTCTTGTTTCCACTGGAGCTTTAAATTCTTTAAACTTTTCAAATACTTTAGATTTCTTCCTGAGGAAATATATCCATGTATTCCTTGATAAGTCATCTATAAAGTATACATAGTACATAAACTTACCCAATGATGGAACCGACACAGGTACAAGCACATCATTGTGCATAAGCTCTAACATCCCTTTCGCCCTCTTAGCACCAGAGGGGAAACTCACCTGATTCTGCTTCCCATATACACAATGTTCATAGAAATTGAAATCCATAAAGAAATTAGACATACCCTCTACCATACCATTACCATGAAGTATTCAAAGGCCCTTCTCTCCAATATGTCCAAGCCTTTGATGCCATAACATGGTCTTTTCTCCAAAGACCACTAGATTTTCTACTCCACTTTCAGGAACCACAGAACGATTGCACCCATCAATAACAATGCTACCTAGAATCTTGTACAAACTTCCATTCTGAACTCTCGACATCAATACAAGTGCTCCCCAAGCCATCTTGTAGGTTTCTTTCTTGAGCACTACTTTTACACCTACATCATCAATCTTGCTTACAGAAATCATATTTATGGCCAATGCAAAATATGCAGAGCATCCGAAAGTGTTCTAATTCTTCCACATCGCAATTTCATCTTGAATTTTCCAAATTTGACAATTCTAGCCTTCCTATCATCCCCTAAGAAGACTATTGGCTTATTGGGGCCTAGCCCAAGTTCAGAGGTAATTTAGCCAAACAAATCCCAGTACTACTGGCCCTTTCGACAACAGTCCGTGGAGTGCAAACTGAGGTCTCAACCAAAGTAGTATGGGAGGGTGCTAGAACTAGGTTTCCGCACCCTGGAGATGTCTGATAAGTTCAAGTGGTATGTGGTTCGACCCTGCATGCACGATGCTATGCACACTTTTCTGTACCTTGTAGTCCAAACTATTACCTTCGCGTAGCCCTACTCGGGGGGTCGAATGCTATTCTTACCCAAGTCCTTACTAGTATTCCAATATTAGCTTATTTGTATGGATTAAGTTACATTCAACAATATAAACCATTCATACATGTGTGTGCAATAAATAAACAATATATTTGCTGTTTACATCAACCATGCATTAAATCAAGAACAGATACACGAATTGATAACAAAAGCTTTCTTATTATTCTCCTCTTCGATTACAAACTTGACTGCACCCTGTGAACTCAACTGCAGGGGTCGAAGCACTCAGTTGCGGACTACTAGGCCTCTGTGCACTTAGCTACAGAGCCTTCTCCTACCCTACAACCCAAGACACACTTCGCACTTTGACTTAATCACTATGACTTTTCTTGCCCATTCTCCATTCTCTACTCTATTAGATGTATCTTTATAACTTAAAGCCTCACTCTATCTATAAAATCCCATGGTTTACGGACCATGGGTAGGCCGACATTATATTACAAGATTAGGGTGGAAAACCCTGTGACTCTATCATACATTTCACACTCCGCATCGCAATTCATGGAGGCTTTACAACAATATTGGGTCAAAACTTGGGCTTTGAGCCCCAAAACATGCCTTGGGGGGGATTCCATTCCCAATAGGCCCACAACACAAACATCGTGACTCACCCTCGAGTCACTCTGTCGGTGTGGCAATCTTGGTGTGGAGTCCCTCCAACTGTTCTCAAATGGTACTGATGTCCGCAATGCATTGAGCTGCTTCTCGTTGAACCTGCTGCATCCACTATTCTGAGACCTCTGTGTCTGAATTGTTTCCCTACATCTATACCGGTATCTGTTGAATATGTTTATAGTCTCGCGCCTTTGTCCAGCTTCTTGGAGTGCAAAGACTATGCTTCTGTCAGCTAGTCAGATAGCTGACCCACCCATGTAGGTCTTCAAGCGGCTGCCATTCACTTTGCCTGGGAAGGGTTCTCCATTTAGTTTGACTAGCTAAACAGTGCCTCTGTCGGTGACTTCCTTAACCACGTATGGTCCCAGCCAATGTAATATGAATTTTTCGTGAAATTTTTCAAACTTACTATCATATAGCAACACTAAGTCATTTACCTTGAATGTGCATAACTTAATATGTCGATCGTGCCAAGCCTTTTCATGTTGCTTTTGTACCTACTCATGAAAACCAGACAAGAACTATTCCTCCTCAAGTTCTTCCAATTGCGCGAGCCTTTCCTCCAAAGCATCACGGTCCATCATCCCTATGAGTGCTACTATGCACAGACTAGGCATGATATATTCCATCAGCATGACAGCTTCCATGCCATAAACTAACTAGAAAGGTGTTTGTCCCATCAATTTCTTGCACGTTGTTCTGTAAGCCCATAGCACTGCAGGTACATGCAGGTCCCAATCTCTTCACTGTGCGTTGCACACTTTGGTCAGCGCAGCCTCCAGTATTTTCTTGAATGCTTCTAGTGTCCCATTGGTTTGTGGGTGATATGGTGTACTTTTCTGATGATACACCTGGAACTCTTCTGTGAGCACACTGATGGTTTTGTTCAGGAAATCTGTTCCGCGATCACTCACTAAGATCTTCGGACAACCAAATCAGGTCAACACATTTTCAAACAAAAACTTTGCAGCCATAGCGATCGTGTAGTCTTCGACCGGTTGCACGTCGGGTTTTAGGGTGATATTCATCATCCCTAAGTCACCAAAGATCCCTTTTAGGTTTGTAATCTTGGTCGGGAATAGGTCTTGGTACTCGCAGAATAACTCAGTGACCTTATCCACCGTGGCATCATCCCAATAATCATTGAGTGTTGCATATTTTGGTTCAGTGTCTGTCCCAATGTTTACCTTCTTCGTTTTTAGCGGCGTGGTGATTTCAGGATCTTTATTCAATGGTCCTCACACCTTGCAACAACCTTAAGTTTCTGGAATGTTAATTTTCCATGGATCCTCATCATCCTCCTTAATGTTTACATTGTAACACTCCAGTGTGTAGCTCAACTGGATTGCCCATTCCGGCTAACACACTTCCATTGGCTCCTGGGGTATTTTGAAGATAACTGCTTTTACTGCTTGTAGTGCATCATCAATAGTATTCCAACAATGATCTTCAAATGTGTTGTGGGATAAACTCCCCTAGGGTCTTGGGTGGATACCCTAGCAGACTGGAGGTTATCTATACAAAGAAACACACATTCCATACAACCATAATGTTACTATAAGCAAACTCTACGATAGGGGGCGTACCTGAGGTCCTACTTTTAAGAAGAGCCTTCCAGGGTCCAAACCCTTCTTGGAGGTCCTTTTTCTCCTTTGACCCGCAAAACAATCAATTCAAGAAAGTACAACAATATATGGACTAAACATCATAGAGAAACCATCTTGATATTATAAGGATAGGTAGTTAGTTATGCAATTAAACAGTCGTTCACATATGAATCATAACATGAATATCATAAACATGAAGAAGATCTATATCAGGAACAAATACATGTGTTTCTTTTATTATAGACAAATAAAGTACAGAAAGGAATAATTTCACCTGATTCGTCCTTTCGCAGGCTCCAAGCGGAACCATCTCGCGGATTCATCCAGTCTCAAGCCTTTAAAAAACTCCTTCCATGACTTACTCCATGATATCTCTAGTATGAAAACATCAACACACACAAGGAAACAAGGGTTTCCTATAGAATGGGGAAGTGCAGGAGGCACTAGGATCTTCAGACTTGGTCAGGGAAATCTCAGCATAATAATCTTTCTCTCTCTTCTCTCCTCCCTTAGGCCTTCCCATTGAAGCCTTTTTATACTTCTCCCAAAGTAGTTTTTTAGTTGGGAATTCGTTGGGAACAGTTGGGCCACGGGCACTAACAGGTAATCAACAGGTAAAACTCGTGATCTCCACCCAAAATTAAGGAGATTTATATTTTTTTAAGTGTTTTAAGACATATACGCGGGTTGGGTATACACAGACCCGCGTATACACGTGTTTAGCTTAGGGCAATGTCGCGTATAAGGAATAAAACACTATTTTTTAAATTTGGGACCAGGACTGGAAGGAGGGGTTTCCCTAGGCCATGAGTGCAGCATCACAAACCACAAGAGTGAGATTTGGAGCTATAAAAAAATGTGAAGGTTAATAGGAATCCTTCACGCAAAACATCCCATTCGCTCATGCCATGGTGGAGCTATGTTTCAGTATACTAATTCATGGGTATGATATCCAAGGAATGACAATCCAAACACAGGGATCACGGATATCCAAGTTGCACTAAATAGATAATTTAGCAGGCCAAAATCAGAGACATGATCAATTATCGGGTTTAAGGAAATCGTGATGCTTCTATGTGAGACCCCCTGGGAGCTGGATCAGAGACTAAAAGGTATGATTCGTGAAGCCAACATGACCTTGACAGATGGGTAGCACCGCACATGGTTTTTAGCATCACTAATGCCACATCTAAGGACTGCGTTGTCATAGCAGAAGCTATCCACCTAGGCCGAAGCTTTGGAAATTTCAATGAGACTACACGAGACCACAATACAAGATCCTAGTCTGGGAGTCCAACAGATCCATGCGCAGTTGAAAAACCCGTTTCTGGAAATGCAGAGTTTGAAACAGGACAGGACCACTCGCCTAGAAGCGCATGAGGAAGTATGGTGCATAAAGTGCAAAGGATAGGGACATGACAAGGACAAGACCATTTGTTGGCTTATAGGGGCCTGACCCAGGTTCAGAGGTGATTTAGCCAAACAAATCCCGTACTACTAGCCCTTTTGGCAACAATCTGTGGAGCACAGACTAAGGTCTCACCAGAAGTAGTATGGGAGGTTGCTAGAACCAGGTTTTTGCACCCTGGAGATGTTTGACGAGTTCAAATGGTTCGTGGTTCGACCTTGCGTGCACGTCGCTACGCGCTCTTTCCCATACCTCACAGTCCAAACTACCACCTTCACGTAGCCCTACTCGGGGGCCGAATGTTTTTCTTACCCAAGTCCTTACTAGTATTCCAATCTTAGCTTATTTGTATGCGTTAAGTTATATTTAGAAATATAAACCATTCATACATATGCAAGTAGTAAATAAACAATATATTTGAAATTTACATCAACCATCCATTAAATCAAGAATAGATACACGAATTGGTAACAAAACCTTTCTTATTAATCTCCTCTTTGGTTATAGACTCAACTCCACCCTGTGCACTCAATTGCAAGGATCTGTACACTCAGTTGCGGACTACTAGGCCTCTGTGCACTCAGCTATAGAGCCTTCTCCTACTCTATGACCCGAGACACACTTCACACTTTGAATTAATCACTAATACTTTTCTTACCCATTCTCCATTCTCTACTCTATTAGATGTCTCTTTACAACTTAGATCCTCACTCTATTTATACAATCCCATGGTCCACAGACCATGGGTAGGCCGTCATTATATTACAAGATTAGGGTGGACAACCCTATGACTCTATCATACATTTTTCGCTCCGCGCCCGCAATTCGCAGAGACTTTACAACAATATTAGGTCAAAACTTGGGCTTTGAGCCCCAAAACATGCCTTGGGGGGGATTTCGTGCCCAACAAAGACATCAACACCATAATATGTATCATACTCGCAGAACCACTCCACATGGGGAGTGAAGTGAAAGGATGAACATGAGTCAATCAACCATGCCTCATGATATACATGTGTACTTGAAGAAGAAGCCAAGTACACATCCCCACCTTCATCTGAGGTGTTTTTCACCTTTACAGAAGGAGCATCATTAGATCCCTTTCCTTTTTCAAGAGCTTTAGATCTACAATCGTTTTTGAAGTTCCCTTCCTTTCTGTATTTCCAACACACCTTTACAGGTTTTCTTGGAGATTTATATCTCCCTCTAGATTTAGATCTCCCACTCAAGGACTTATTTTTATTTCTGTTTTGGGACCGTCCTCGTACAGACAAGGAATCTCCATTCTATCCCTCCATTATTTTCTATATCATCTCCTCTAACAACAAGGATGAGACTATTTCATCAAACTTAAAGGTAGTTGGATTACTACCTATTGCAACAACCAGACTATCCCACGAATCTGGTAGAAAAGACAACGAAATAATGCACTTATCTTCATCTAAAATTTTAATATCAATAAATAACAACTTGATTACCACAGTATTAAAGGTGTTCATATGCTCTATCATCGAGTCTCCATACTTTATACTCAGGTTATATATATATATATATATATTTTTAGGAACAGTTTGTTCACCAGAGACATAGATTGTTACAAAGTCCCTAACTTGTCCCACAAAGCCTTCATCGCAGCTTCCCCCAATACATTCAACAATATTGAATCTGAGATACACAACCATATTGTGCTCTTTTCTTTCTGATCCAACTCTGTTCAGTCTTCATATGACATTGTCATTGGTTTAGTACCTGTATCTACCACGATCCACTGATCTTTATTCATCAGCAGATCTTCCATCTTGAGTTTCCACAACTCAAAATTCTAACCATTAAATATTTTTATCTCTATATTTTCATTGCTCACCATATTATTTCACCGCAATAATTGATCACATAGATCTCCCATTGAGCAAGGTCTACCATAGGTCCGAGAAAAACCCCTCAACAACAAAGGTGTCCCCTTAAAGTCAAAACAATTGTGATACCAAAAGTGGGTTATAACCCTGTACAAAAATTACCTACAAACAAAATATTCAAAACAAAAAATATACAATGGTGAGTATATAAAACAAATACATAGAGATTTCCCCTAGATCCCAAAAATGGGACTACCAGATTCATTTTTCATTATTTTCCTTTCAATGTTACAATGTATAT
>APFE031038307.1:25173-54786 GCA_000404065.3 Pinus taeda
TTTTTAGGCCTACTAGCCACCTCAATGAGGTTTTCAACTTGTAGGTCTACCTAGGCGCCTCATATGAGGTTTTCACCTAGGATCTTTTTCCTTTTTTTTTCTACCCATTGACTACCTCATGGAGGTTTTCAATCACTAAGCCAATCTCAGGCGCCTCAAAGGAGGTTTTCACTTGATATTTTACTTTTTTTCTCTTATTTTTCAAATTTTCTTTTTTACCCTACTCTACTTGAAAAAAAATCACTTTCAAGTATAAGAATACTTCCAATGGAGCCATGTGCACATAAAGATGACAGAAAAACTGATGTGTAGGCTTGAAATGTATGTTTTGACAGGTACTTGAATTTGAGTGATAAAATGTTTTGACTTTGATGAATACAAGCACAATTGAAGAAGAGAGTATTGTTGCAACTTAGTGACTGTCTGGAACCATATTTCAATATAGTTGTGATGTCCTTGGTCCTTTTGTTGATCTGGATCATTCTTCATGTTTTCTTCTACCATGACCTTCAAATCTTCCTCTTTTTGCTGATTGTTTTCTTGATTACATGGAGGATTTGATGGTAACCATGATAGAGATTTCTCAAGCTCTGATTTTGATGTCTACTCTTCATCAAGTGCAACCCATGATTATTTGATATTCTCTTTCGAATCTTCTTCTTTTGGATGTAGTCCTTCAATGATATCAAGAGAATCTCTTTTTTGCAATACTCTTCCTGAGCTATGGTGAATACCATTGAGCTCAAGAGGAGATGTTTGGAAGTGTTGTGCCTCAACATTATAAGTGGGTTGAGCTACTTCAATGTGTGGGTTTGGAAATGGTGGTACAGGTAGTTGAGTGGGAGTGTATATTTGAGATGGATGTGGATGGGGTTGTGGTTGTGGTTGTGGTGGAGGTGAATGGTAAGGATAACATGGAGTTTGGTATGGAGGATATTGAGAAAAATATTGAGGATATTGTGGATGGCTCCCATAAGTTCCTTGCCAACATTGTTGCCAAGATTGGTTTTGGGGTTGAGATGGCCAATGTTGCTAAGGAAATGGTGTGTTCCAATCACTGAGGTGGATGTGAATACATTGTAACTTGTGAATTAGGTTCTTGCATCATATCAGGTTGAATAGGCTGCCATGGTCCTCTTGGAGCTACATAACATGGTTGCATTGGAAATTGACTTGCTCCATTGTCCTTTTGGCGAAATTCCTTCAACCTTGGTAATTAGGAGCAACATTTAACATCATGTGATTCTGCATGGACAACACAAACATCTTCTTTTTTCTCATTTTTATATTAACATTTATACTTGTTTGGTTAGATTGCTAATAATTTATGTTTTAAAGTTATCAAATAAATTTCCAAGTTTAGCTTGACTTATCAATCTTGATGCTGATTGACTTACTCTTTCCCTTCCTCTTGGTATGCGTTTGCATGTTTCACAAATTTATTCAAATGATAATTGGTATACATCACCTCTACTCATGAGATCAAAGAGATCAATCCACTCATCCCTAATTTTTCTAAGTAAGAGGGTTTTTAGTGTGTTGGACCCTGAATGATGTAGTTTTTCCCTCTTAACATTATACATGAACCTCTCTATTAGATCCTCAAGGCTCTCATCTTCTCTTTGATTCATTCTAAATATTTCTTCCTTAAGATCATGATATTTATATTTTTCTAGAAATATCTTTTGCATAGCATTCCATGATCTTATTTAGTTAGTCCCTAAACTCATGAACCATTTAAGAGCTCTATCCTTCAATGTTGCCCGAAACAATCTCAATTTTTGAGTTTTTAATAAGTAACCATAATATCTACAAATAATTTCAAATTCAAAGAGAAAGGCTTCCAGATCCTCTAACCTTAGACCATGAAATTTTGGAAGAAAAGATGGAGGGATGTTCTTCATGTGCACACTACCATCAGTATCTTGAATGGGAAATCCGAGAGGATCTTCCTCATTGTCATCATCTCCATCCATTTCTTCTACATTCTTTGCCATCTTCTTCTTCTACCTGCAAAAGTGAATGGTGATGTGGCTCTTACTGTACCATGTGATCAAATGGGGGGGGGTGGGTTGGTGTTTGAGAATTTTTGTTTTTATGATTGAATGAAAACTATAATGCAATGCAATTTTCTACTTTTGAAATTAAATATGCCTAATGAAAATATTTTTTGTTTTTTGCACAAAGTAAAAAGAAAAGAATCAACTAGGGAAGAAAACAATGTATGCTTTGACACCTCCCCAGCAACGGTGCCAAAAAGTGATGAGCCTCGTTATTGAAACAAGAATGTTACAACTCCCAAGGCTACCGACTTTAATTATCAACCCAGGGTTCGTACAAACTTAAGAGGTGTCGGCACTATATGTGCAGCATACAATGTGTCCTTCCTTTGTTGTCATGATGTAATGGAGTGCATGTACTAAAGTCAAATCCTAAACTAAGTGTGGAAAATGAAATGTTTGAAATGGAACCTTAACCTATTGCAAGAAAGAAAGTACAAGGAAAGAAACTTATTCTAATTGCATAAAGATCATAAACTAAATGTAAAAGAAACCTAGCTTAACCTTATTTATCACATGTGATGATTTAAACTAACTGAGCATGAAATCTAACCTACAGAGTAGTAATTGTTGTGTGCATGTGTAAATATCAAAGAACTCATTTTTAAAATCTTTTTTTCTTTATAAATGCAAATGCTAATCTTTCCTTGATCTTTGGTTGGGGAGACAAGTGTGGAGAAAGAGGGTTAAAATAGTCTTGATGGAATGGAGGTCAAGTAGAGGCCTAATCCCAGCTTCAATGATGATTTTTCTCAATTCGGGCTCAAAACAAGATTTCCTACAAGATGCAGATTTCGTACAGGATGCTATAGTGATTTCCTACAGGATCCCATAATTTAGTACAGGATGTTACAAATTTACTATACGGCATTATAATTCATCAAATGACCAAGCAAATCAAATCCAAATTGGATGGGAAAATTTTTGTTATTAACTAGGATGTCTTAGGTACCCATTCTAATTGGAATCACTCAAAAAGACCTCTGTTAACCCATGCTAAGAAATAGAAAAACATTACTAGTTGAAAATCTAGAAATTCGAGAATGAGTGAGCTAGTAAATCTAAAAAATTCCTAACCTAATCAAGTGCAAATGCAGTGGAGTAATTTTTGTTATGAACTAGAATGTTTTTTTAATCTAATGCAAGTGGAACCAATTCAATTGAAGCTCATTAGGATGCTCTTAAAAATAGCAGAAATTTATTGTTCTTTACCACAAAGGAGTTCCATAATCTAGATTTGGGAATAAGAAAAATAATCCAAGTAGCTCAATGATTACTGTGAACTTCCGAATATTTTCCAAGGATGAGATAATTCTTGTGATTCTGCAAAAGAACTTACATCAACCATTTAACTCGATCCTACAACAAGAAATCATTAATACTCAATGCAGAAATATAAAGAAATAAAAACAAGAGATGCATGTGAATAAGAAGTGAAAAGAAGGAAAGAAAATGATACAAAAGGGCTCTGAGGCTCCTAGGATGGCTAAGCCCAAGGAAAATCAAATATCTATGGAGGAGAACAAGATTTAAAAGCTAAACATGACACCAATCTTCATTATTTTCATCAATATAATTACATCCCTACAAGAAAGTACAATGGAGCTATAGAAATATGAGTTCTCTCCACAAGAACACTAATGAAAATCTATCCCTAGAGGAATATTCAACTTGGTACTTATACAAAATAATTAAGAGTCATTCCCCATGAATGGAGGAAGCTTTGCCCACCAAAATCCCTTGATTAGTGGATTTGGTCCCCAATACCAGGAATCTGCATTAAATGGAAGGGAACACATTCCTAGATTTTCTCAATCATTGGAGTTCCACAATATGTGCCATAATGCCATAATATCTTGTTGATTTATTATTTATTATTGATCCTCCTGTAGTAGGGAACAAGTCCCTATATTATCTCCTCCTCCAAATCTTCATAATCTACCCAATATTCTCATAATATTCCACAAAAATAAATAATATTAGGCACAAATATCCAATTATTCATAAACATTCCTAATGAATATATTAAAGTTAAAAATAAATTATCTAATGCAGAAAGAGAGGTTTAATGTGCCAAAGGATGGTCATAGGCCTTAAATTATTGTTTAGTTTAGAGGTATGAGCCTTAATTTATGTCTAATTTAGAGGTCCGTCGGCTACTCTCGAATTTCCTGACTTAACTCGGCTCACTAATGACCCCATTTCTCATTCGCCATGATGGCCAGTTATTACCACTAAATTTCCTTCTAATATCCCAAAATTCAATGGGAATCTAGGAGAAGACCTGTTGATGCATGTTATGACGTATAATCTATGGTGTTCTTCGAACTCCCTTAATGATGATTCCATTCAACTTTGTCTTTTCCAAAAAATGCTTACAAGTACCATAGCTAAATGGTATATTGAATTACCTAGAGTTTAGTTTCATAATTAAAGCACTTTAGCCACCACCTTCTTCACACATTTCCATTTTCCCATCAGATATGAATCTGGAATAAAACTCTTGACCAACTTTAAACAATTATATTCCACTCACATCTTAGATCACATTCATGAGTGGAGGCACCATCATTGTTTGGTCAAGACTTATGTTCCTTATCAATAATGGAATGGTTTACCAAATCTCTATTGACTCCTATAAGATAAGAGGTGGCTAAAGGTGGAGTTGTGACCGAAGAGCAAGTTATCGCTCATGCACAATATTTGGACCTTGTTTATACCTAATCGAGCATGCTCTATGATAAGATACCAAATGCTCTGAGACCTTAGAATATTGTTCCTCCTCCACCAAGTAAGGAATCTCATGTCATTGATGGCATGATTGGTTCCTCTAGTTTGTAGTCGACGAGTAAACCATCTAGTATTTGTCTTACCATATCTACTCAAAACCCTCAATCCCATACACGAGTGGCTTCTGCTTCCGAGATCAATGTCATTTCATTTGATAAAGGAAAGTCTCAATAGCAACCTGGAAGAAAGAAGAAATAAAAAGGTAAGAATAAGAAATACCACTCTCCGTAGGATAAATAAACAAATTATCCTTCAATGAGAAATGAAAGCCTCTATACCCATTCTTGATTTGCAACGAGGATCCCTTTACACATGATTGTCCACAACACGCCGAAGCAAATAAGTTTCTTAAATATTCCACTTCTCCTACTATGTTGACTGACTCATTTCCCAATCAGGAGACTCATATGGTTTCTCATGACCCTTCTTCCTCTAACACGGTTTTGATGCTTTCCTCCTCAAAGATGAAATATGACATTATGGTGGCCACTCAGAACAAGGACTATGTTAATGCAAATCCACCGAATTGTTAGGCTACTAATCAACCTGCTAGTTTAGCTTCACCTTCATCTGATCATACTCCACCTTTGATTCCTGAGGAATTAACTATCAAGCCCCCAAAGGGTGTTATTCATAATTCTACTTTCAACCCTCGTTCAATAGATTCCCAAAATTATAATGTAGTTGAAGACTTGGCTCATTATCCATTTTCTATTTCAACTCTTGACGTGTTGCAAAAATTCCCCACCCAAAAGAAAGCCTTGTTATCATCTATCATAAATTTGGATCCATCGGATTCCAACCTAGTGGCTTTCTCTCATGAAAACTATACCCATCGACTTCCAGCTCAGTTACCCTTTATAATCTAGGTTGTCGATCGTGGTAAGAACATTCGTCACTCTATTGTGGATGAGGGAGCCTCGACTTGCTTTTATTCCTTTCCTTACTGTATGTTGATTGGTTCACCTCAACTGAGGCAATCAATGACCACATTGAAAGCTTTTGATGGAATAATGTACGAACCTTGTGGGATTATGAATTCCCTTCAAGAAGAACTAGGGGGAAAAATTGTTTCCATAGAAGTTGAAGCTATTGATGAACCTTTCGATTATATATTCTATTGGGATATACATGGCTTGATGCCATGGATGATGTCATTTCAACTTACTTATATTTGATTGCATTTCCTCATAAAGGTAGAAGTTTATCCATAGGTCAATGACCTATGATAAGATACCACTTGCCTATCTTCTTCAAGAACATAACTTATAACATATTTGTGTATATATGATGTAATTTATATTTAAAGCATGGTTTTTATGATTTCTCATTAGTAGGAATAGAATAATTGATTCTTTATATTCTATAATTATTTGGATTGGCTAAAATATATTTTAAAACTTGGTTCGTGTTTGTCCGACACCAATATTATCCATCCGGTACCAACCATGTTCGTTCAGTACCTGATTTCATCTGGTACTTGTGCTCGTCTAGTACCTGCATTCATCCTGTGTTGACTATGTTCATATCGTACCAGACCTGATTTTTCATCTTTCGGTGGTTCGAGTGAGGTACTTCTGATGAGACCAAGGGAAATGATGGTCAAAACATCATATTTTTATGGAAAATCAAGATACGCTTCATTCTCATGCATTGCATGTGATGAGGATGAAGTCAAATATGTGAAGGAAAGTGATGTGATGGATTTATTGTAATATTTACATGATGATTTGATAATATCTTTAAGATTTGTATGTAATGGCTATTCCTCTATAAGAGAAGTCTCATAGATGATAGGTGATATACAAAGATTTAGACAATATGTTTTTGTTGGAGATTTAGCTGAGCAAATAGTTTTGTAAACCTTTTATGAAATCAGTGGTATGAGTAGCAGTTGATAAGTATATTGTGTTAATAGAGTCTTTAGTTATGTAGTTCTCTCAACTTTCCTTGTTAGCTCAGCAAGGGCACACTGAAACCATCAAGGTAAGTTTTATTATAATTATTGTGAATATAGCTTGGTTTTTGTGTGAAGAGTGACTCAATGTTATGATTCGATTTCAAAACATTTGATGTGATTTCAATTCTTTTTAATGCGAGTAATTTGTTTGAGAGTGTGTGATATAAGTTTGGAGCTATTAGTTTCTAAGTAAGGATTCATTAGTTTTGTGAACGAAAAATTGATTTCTTAAGCTGTATGTTTAATTGCCGATTTCTATTTTGAGGAGCAGGAAAAGTTAAGATAAGAGATCACACCATTCACCTGCATGTGTTGTTAAGGGACGAATCTTGTTTTACCAAACATTTCCTATATGAGAATGCATAGCTTCCTTCGTAACTACTTAAATTAGGAATGATTTCTTTGCTTGATATTTGAGTGCAGTGAGTTGATTTTAGTTCAGTGATTGAAACCAGTTGCTACAGGAAAGCAGAGTTGAATCCATATTTTATTTCATGAGCTTGTAAATGGACAGACTCATTACCTAAGAAAGAACCTTTAGATCACATGCTTGTTGAGATTCTATTTATGATTTTTTGTTTTAGATCTTTAAGTTGTGTGACGAGGATAGATTGAAAATTGTAAAATGGAGTATTGGTTTTGAGTGTTTCTTATCTAGGCTATACTCATCAAACATAGGAACTTATCTGTTATCAACACATATAGTGCATCAACTCTAATGATTACAATTCCCTGGTTGATAATTTAATTTGTGGTGATATATCACTCATATAATTTCCCTGACATTTTTGGTGTCGTTGTCAGACAGTTGCGAACAGTAATGGGTAATGGTTTGGTTTTTTGATGGTTTTTGATTGATATTGAGGATGACCTAAGGGCGGAGAGAATAGGGTAAGATGAGAGGTAAGAAAATACACATCCACTTTGGTGGGGTTGCTCAAAAGTTAAGTTGTCCTCTCTTTTGGTAAGTAGTTAAATTTTGATGTTTTAAGTCCATGAGAAGATTTAGAGATAGGAAAGGTAGATTTGTTTCATCAAAAATCCCAGAAAACGTATATGGTCCCAAAATTGTTAACCCAACTAATTTTGCTAATTTCTATGCAAGGAAAACTCTAAAGGAAGAAAATCTAGTGGTAGCAACAGAGGGGACATTAGTAAAGAAGCTTGGAGTAGAAACAAAGACAGTGGTAGTGTAAGTTCAAACTAAAATGGAGATAGCACCTTGGAACATTGCAGATAACCTAGTGTTTGAACCATCATCTTCTGGAGGAGAGACATCTCCAACTTCCGCAAATTCCAAATTGTGGGAAGAAAGAATGGAAGAAGAAGGAGGAAGAGTAGACAATTCAGAAAATAGTGAACCAGAAACATTTGGATTTCCAATTCTTGACATTACTAGGAATGTCACCATGAAGAACATTCCTTTTTCATCGTTACCTCACTTCAACGGTATGGCATCCGAATATCTTAATTCATTTCTATTCAAACTTGATATACTATGTAGAAGTTATAATTATATAGATAATTCTCAAAAGTTAAAACTTTTTCCAGCCACCTTAAAAAACTCAACATTGAGATGGTTCATGACTCTAGGGGAACACACTATTATATCTTGGGATGATATGAAAGAAACTTTTCTCCATAAATACCAATATTATTGTAGGCCTAGATAGGCCAATAATGACATCTTTAAAATGCAGCAGACCGAAGAAGACATGCTATAAGACTACTTAGAAAGGTTCCTTTACAACTACCAAAAGACTAAGAAAGTTGCTCTCGACGTAACCACAACTAGAACCATTTTTATAAAAGGAGTACGGGATGAATTCATAGAAGTACTTAACCACATGATATTTGGCAATGTTTATCAAAAATAAAATTTTGAAATTGTTGAATACTGTAAGAAGTACTCTCGTAGTCAAACTAAAGTTGGGAAAATTTCAAGATAACTTACAAGTCGAGTTGTCAAACCCACCACAAGTGGTGTAACCAGAATAGAATTGGGGAATCTATTGGAAAATATTAAAACTGGTATCCTTAGTACAATCAATAACCATCTAAATACCCTCAATAGTAAGAAAACAAGAAGAGGAAAACATTTCTTTAGCTATATTTTGTCCTCGTTGTAAGAGGGCGAAACATATATTAGAGGTTGTGCACAGTGATGTGTTTGGACCTATGAAGGTTCCATCATTGAGTAAGTGGCTAATCACCCAACTAATTAATTCCCTTCATTGCCTAGGTTGCAGGCTATTTACAAAGGGGGTACAGAACCACAAGATCCACCTTATCCCCCTAGGAGACCATTGAGGCAATAAAACCCCTCCATATTCTAGGACCCTTCCATGTAGTTTACACAACAATAGTGGGCCCCACAAATGCCTTACTCTCAATGGGGGCCTCAACCATCACAAGTACATTCTTGGAAACAAGGATGGAGGGAGACTACCTATGGGAATATTCCTCCACAACCATACCAAACATTCTTACCCAACTTACACACAATTTCCTCCAAATATTTGTCAGCTATTGTGAGGGTTTAACCCACCCCCACTACCTTCATTTCCTCAACAACAACTGCCTATGAACCCAAGTTCACAACAACCCACTATGCCCATGAATCCAAGTCAAAAATAGTTTCCTATGAACCTAAGTCCACAAGAACTTGCTATGCCCATGAATCTGAGTCAATAACAACAGATGCCACCAAATCCAAATCCTCCTCGACCTACTCAATTACCTACACGACATATTCCAAACCTTAATAATAGTTCATCTCAAACTATACAGAATATGGAGTTGAAAACCTTCCCTACCTACACTATCACTTCAGTTACAATCAATGAAATTTGACTAAGGTCCATGGAGATCTTAAATAAAACATGACATGCAATGATCATTCAAGAAGAGCAACCAACATACCCACCTCTTGAAGACAAGGACAAAGAGGAATATTATCCTCCCGATGAAGAAGAAAACCCTCCCTTAGCACCAATAAATTCTACCATACAACCTAAACCATCTTATGAGGTTACTACACCACCCTATCCAAAGAGTTTACTTGTCAAAAAACTTTAAGTACCGCTAGGATATGATTTAGAGGCTGAACTATGAAATATTTGTGTAAGGATACCCTTGCTACAAGATATCAAGGATATCCATGTATATGCCAAGATTGTAAGGGATATTTGCATTAAAAATCCAAGAATAAAAAGGAAGGATCCCTCTATTATAAAAGTAGTTGGCCAATTGTCAGAAACCATGTCAGAGATGCCTTCTAAATACATTGATTCTAGGAATCTAGTAGTGACCATATAGATTAATGGTATATATCTACCAAATACTCTTTTCGACCTAGGTGTAGTAATAAATGTCATGACTATCGATATTATGCAAAAGCTATAGTTAGAAGGCTTAAGGCCAACCCAAACATTATTGGAGTTAGCAGACAAACCCATCCTTAAACTTGTAGGAAGCTTGGATGACATAATAGTCATACTGGCCTCCTGGGAATATCCTATAGATTTATTTGTGATCCATCCAAAATCCTCCAAATCTAGACATCCATTAGTACTAGGCTGACCTTGGCTAGCCACTGTTGATGCCTTTATTGGATGTAGGTCTAGAGAGATGACAATTTCCAATGAATTCCAAAGTAAAAAAATTATTTTATTTCCTCTTGCCCAACCTGTTATAGAAATCCCCTTATGGATAGAAAACCCATATGGAGAGGAGGAATGTACTCAACCATTGTTAACAATTGAACAATCTAAATGTCTTCAAGAGAAAACCAAAGATCAAGTTTTGAACTTTTTCTTAGCCACAATGGGATGTATTGATTTTCCACAATCCTTTTAAGAATATGAGCACATTTTCAATTCTCAATTTCAAGAAGCATGTCATCTTTCTACCTCCACATCAATTGCCATAAAAACAATAGGTGAAGGTAAAGATTCCTCTATCCATGTTGTTGAAATTAACCCTGGGAAGTGTGTATATATTAATTCCGGTCTAGAAGTAGAGAAAAATGAACAATTGACTCAAATGATTAAAATAAAATGTGATGATTTTGCATGGGATTACTCTGACATGAAAGGGATCCACCCCTACACCTACATGCACCACATTTATAAAAATGATGAGATTGGACTAGTGAGGCAACCTCAAAGAAGGATGAAGCTAGCCCTAAAAGATATAGTAAGAGAAGAACTTCAAAAGCTCTTAAATTCTAACTTCATTTATCCTACTTCATGATAGTAAGTGGGTGTCACCACTAGTCAATGTACCCAAGAAAAATGGTAAATGGAGAATTTGTGTGGATTTTAGGGAACTAAATAAGGCTACCTTTAGAGACTAATTCCCCTTGCCTTTCATTGATCTAGTAATGTAAACCTTATCTGGGAAAAAATATTTTTCCTTTTTGGATGAGTTTAGTGGCTATAATCAAATCCAAATTGCACCGAAAGACCGAGAAAATACTACCTTCACTTTTCCATGGGGTACTTATGCCTATAAGGTTCTTTCTTTTGGGTTATGCAATGCCCCTACCACCTTTCAAAGGGTTATCCTCACTATTTTCTTTGATCTAACCCAAGGCTGTGGAAGTCTATATGGATGACTTCACAGTATATGGGGAATATTTCCAACAAGCTTTAGACAACCTAGTGAAAGTTTTAATCAGATGTCAAGGGACCAACCTTGCCCTTAGCAATGAAAAATCTAGAATGATACTTACTAAGGGTTTTTTGTTAAGCCATCACATTTCCGGTACTGGGATAAGAGTAGACCCTACTAAGATTGAAATAATTGCTCAAATCAAAACTCCCAGCTCTCAAAAAGAAGTTAGAATATTTCAAGGGCATGCGGGTTTTATGGAAGATTTATTCAAAATTTTACAACATAGCAACTCTTATGTTCAAAATTTTAACCAAAGATGCAGATTTCCAACAAGATTCTCAGTGCAAATTACCCTTGAAACTCTTCAACAAAAAATATCAACTACTCCAGTTCTAAGAGGACCAAATTGGGACCTCCCTTTTCACATATGTACCGATGCATCAGACACAACTTTGGGGTCTATGTTGGGCCAAAGGGAGAATCAAATTCCCTATGCCATTTATTTTGTTAGAAACAAATTCTCTCCTACAGAACAAAACTACACAATCACTGAAAAATAATTCTTATTAATAGTTCATGCCATTAATAAATGTAGACATTATATAACTAGGTATGAAGTTTTTGTACACAGAGACCATTCAACTATTAGATTCTTAATGAATAAATTTATCACTAATGCCCGTGTTAATAGATGGTTGTTACTACTTAGAGAATTTAATATTACTATCATTGATAGACTAGGAAGAGATAATCTTATCGTTGATTTTCTGTCTAAACTTATCATATAGGTGACAGTGCACCAGTTACTAATGATTTTCCAGGTGAAAACTTATTTCTATCTCTACTTACATTCCCTGGTATGTCGATGTAGCTAATTATCTGGTTACAAGGAAGTTACCACAAATTTGTCTTCAAGAGAAAAATAGAGAATCATACAACTCAGTGCCAATTATATGTGGCACGAAGATTGTTTGTACAGCACTGGACCAGACCTAGTGATCAAAAGATGTGTACAAGAGGATGAGATGCAAGACATTCTCATATTTTTCCATAATGAACCATGTGGCAGACATTTTGTTGCTAAAAGGACCGCATACAAAGTGCTACAATTTGGATATTATTGGCCCACTATTTTTAAGGATGCTAAGAAATATGTAAATTGTGATTATTGTCAACAAATGGTGAAACCTATCCCAGTAGATGAAATGCCTCTTCAAGCACAGGTGGTCATTGAACCTTTTTATAAGTGGGCATTAAACTTTGTTGGTCCAATTTCTCCTATGTCTAGAAAGAAGAAGTATATTCTAGTATGTATAGATTATGTAACCAAATGGGTAGAAGCTAAAACATTATATGCTGCTAATGAACAGTTTGTTGTTGATTTCTTATTTGAAGAGATATTTACCTATTTTGATGTACCAAGAGAAATAGTAACTGATCAGAGAACCCAATTTACCTCCAAATTGAACAAAACTATTAAAGAGTATTATCAAATCAGACATCGGAAATCCACACCTTAACATCCACAGGAAAATGGACAAGTAGAATCCACCAACAAAGTCATCGAGGCCATTCTCACCAAAACAGTACAACTTCATCATAAAGATTGGGATGATAGGTTACTAGAATCTTTGTGGGATTATAGGACAACCTGGAGAAACACAACATGACATTCTCCTTATGAGTTGGTTTATGGAAAACAGGTATTTCTTCCTATGTAATTCGAAGTTAAAACTTCAGAACTACCATGCAGCTAGGAATGGATTTAGATGAGGCACAAAAACAAAGGCCAATGGAATTGAATGCATTGGATGAGATTAGACAAGATGTTCTTCAAATTTTGTTCATGATTATAGAACGAAATGGCACGATAAGTTTATTAGGAAGAAACATTTTCAACCAGGTGACTCGGATTTGTTTTATTATTGTTTAAAAATCTCCAAGGGAAGCTATCAACACAATGGTTGGGGCCTTTGGAGGTAGACACAGTCTATGAAAATGGTTTAGTCAAAATAAAAACTATGGATTTCGATCAAACTTCCTTTCTCGTAAATGGATGTCGATTGAAATTTTATCATAAGCCACTGTCTAAAGAGGATTTTATCAAACATGTTCTTCAAAATTATGAAATTCGATTGGCTAGAAAGTAGAGTTCTCCTCTTGCCTATCCACCACTATAAGAAATAAGGAGGACATCTTCCAGGTGTAATTTTATTCCTTTATCCAACCCTAGTAGATTCCTTATGGAAGAGGAGTGTAATGGAGTTTTCTTTAAGTTTTTTAGACTCCTAAAAATTGAAAACAATGAGAAGTAGGAACTGGCCTAGGCTTGAGAAAAATCTAGGGGACAATAAATTGAGTTTGCTTTAAGTTTTTCAGACTCCTAAAAATTGAAAACACCAATGAGCATTAACTGATCCGGGCTCAAGAAAAATCCATAGAACAATATTAGTAGTTAGGTTTATTTGCCAATAAAATGGAAGTGGCACTAGAAGAAGTGATTAGTTTGGTTCCAGAAACAAGAGGTTGTCCAACTACAAAATTCCTTCTTGTTACAGAGCTTGGAGCTCGATCATTGAATTATTTTGCCTCATTTTCTGACACTTCCACTATAATTTCAAAGCTCATGTACTAGTGTGATTCTTGTATATTTTCCAGTGTGATCCTTCAAGCATAATGAATTCACATGCGACATCAGTAATCACTAGCACCTACTCCTGCTTGACCCTCATAACATGCTAATCTACAAAGAGAAGCTTACAGGATCCCAATTTGAAGACTATACATTCAGGTTCCTTATTAAAATTTCATCCAGAAAGGAATAAAAAATCCCTATATTCATCTGGTACAGGAAAGCAGTCCCTTGTGTTCGTCTGGTACTGGAAAATAGTTTTCATCCGATACTAAAAAATAAAAATAAAATCTTGTGTTGATCTGGTAATAGAGGTATGAGGTAAGTGTTTTATTTTCTACTATTAAGATTCATATTAATCATGTGATGAATATATAATTACCGTCATAAACTTTTATTACCATCAGTTGTTAAGCCCTATCCTAAATTCTGAAATACTCACCTTTATTCCCCTATTTTTCTAAGAAAAAAACCAATTTTATGATATGGTTGAATGGGATAATCATGGTTGTGATTGAAAATATTCCAATCATAATTTAAGTAAATGAATTATAAGTTGAATATCTCATGATAGAAGTCTATTTCCGAGGATTGTTAAAACAATGATTTTCCACCATTTCATAACCATAATTTGAATGTTATGATGAATGATTACCAGAACCCTGACATTGATTGTCCCATAATGATGTAGTTTGTCAAATCAACCATGTTTTTTCCATCATATCTAACATTCATTTGAATGATATTTGACATCATTAACCGAGATGGTCTTCCAAATAATATTTGCATATGACTTATTGCCATCAGTTTTGTATGAGCTTACCTTGTAATTATGACAACAATTTAACCGTTATCATCTCCTTTCAAATTATAAATGCTCCTTTGGATGGATTCCATATCTAGATGAGCATCATTTCTCTCTTTCATACTATTCAACCTTCATTTCACTCATCCTCACCAATTCATCCAGTTTTAGCTTCATCGCACTGTTGCCATAGCCCAACTTTCAGTACTATGTCATTTCCTGTACTAAACCCTTCCCAATTTGTATCCCTAGAAATTCTTTGAGACCTATTCTTAAAGTTGACATGGGGGTAGATCGACATGAACTAGTGTTCCAATTTTATCAAGAAACCGAGGAGTATCAATTGTGCAAGGAAAAGTTCAAGCACACTGCCTAGATCTTGTTTCTTGAAAAGTTTAAGGGAGACCATGAGTGTGTTTCTTACGCCTTCACTAAAAGTTATGATAGTGAATGTGTTCAGCTAGGAGGTATGAAATTAAAGATCACTGAATATACCATAGAGGAGGCTACAAGATTACCGGCTACAGAGGAGAAATACTTCAAAGGTGCGAGTATTAACAAAGAGATCTATTGAAAATTCTTAAAACTTGAAAATTTGAATCTTGACTGGAATAAGGGTATTTTAGGAACTGGATCAAAGAACAATATAGGTTGATGCTTAATAGCTTGCAAAAATATTAACATGTGAAGGAAGATATGAAATCACTTTTCTTTACCATTTAAGGCTTTTAATAACATTTTGAAGGGGGACCACAGATAAACTTTCCTTACTTCCTTTGGATGAGTTTAAACAAGATGGTAAGAGGACTTAAGCCAATTTCCAAAAACGTAGAAACTAGTATTTACCATCGTTGATTGATAAAACTATTAATTATTCATGAAATAAGGAAGAAGGGCAGCAGCTGGAAAACATTACTCACACAGAATTTTTCTCCAAAAGAAAGCTCCAAATCTATAGAAAAAAATATTCCATGGGATAGTAATAAGGGTCTAAACAACAAATAGTAGAGTAGTAAGAAGAAACAAAGGAATTCAAGAACTAAAGAAGGCATTGTTGGCCCTACTTCAGCAAAATCCGTTAATCAATCAGACAAGGGTAAAATAGTAGAGGAGGATGAATCTCCTGCACCAACAGTGATGCGATCATTAAAAGGTAAAATACCTTCTCTTGATACATCCACTCAAACTAAAACCTCAAATAGTGAGAAGAAGAAAAGGAAGCAAGCCGACAGTGATTTAGGATAACTCACAAGTAATATTTCATAGGTAGTTGTTGAGATATCTTAGGAGGAGATTCTTGAGCTAAGGGTTAAAGAGTCGAAGCATCCTAGAATAAGTGAAAAGGCTGACATGACACAAACTTCTGAAAAAAAGGAGAAACATGCACAGAAAGGTGAAATATCAGAGTCCATGTCACAGACCAAAAGGAATAAGAGGAGATTGTTTCAAGATAACATCCTCACTCCTGATAACAAATCTGGTAAGTCATCAACACCTACATGCCAAACTACCAAGAGCATGGAAAAATAGGTAATGGCCACTCATACCCCTTCTCTTCGAGAAAATTCAATAGATGTCTTTGCCTCACCTGGAAGGAAATATGCATAGGTTGAAATGATTAGTGAAAAAAAGGAATTAGTTACATAAAACTTGAAATAATTAAGAAACATTTTTTAGGCTAGTGATGAAATCACCAAGCATGAAACAATTGAACCTACTAATTCTTTAACTAAACATCGGATGACAATCAGAATTGAGAGACTTTGGAGGAAAAATGAAAAACTAAAGGAAGAAGTGAAAGAGTATAAGATGTTGGAGACGTACATCAAGAAAGAGAATGAGAAATTAAAGGAAAATATCCAAAAGTTACAAGATGAGTACGATGAGACCTCCACCAAGCTTAAGAAGGTTCTTCACCTTATACAATATACAAGGGCTATTAAAAGGAAACTCAAAGAAGAGGCTTCAGGTTTGAATATTTTAGATCCAAAAGAGTTGATGTTTAGGCAAGATATAAGAAGACTCCATTTTTAAAATTTTGAGGAATAGTTCAACACTTTTTGCACGAGGACATGTAATGACTTAGGCATGGGGGAATGTTGGGTCTCCTTTTCTATGCCTTTAATACCCCATATTGTCCTCTATTTTTTACCAACTTTACCTCAAACCTATTCACCACTTGCATATCTTCTTCAAGAACATAACTTTTAGCATCCTTGTGTATATATAAGGTAATTTATATTTAAAGCATGTTTTTTTTATCATTTCTTGTTAGTTGGAATAGAATAATTGATTCTTTATATTCTCTAATTATTTGGATTGGCTCAAATAGATTTTAGGACTCATTTGTTGTTCATATGGCACCAATATTATCCATCTGGCACCAACCTTGTTCGTTTGGTACCTGTGTTCATCAGGTACTTGTGCTCGTTCAGTACCTACGTTCGTCCTCTGCTAATTGTGTTCATCTAGAATTAGACCTGATTTTTTAGCTTTCGATGGTTCGAGTGAGTTACTTCCTTTGAGACCCAGGTAACTAATGTTCAAAGCATCATCTTTTTATGGAAAATAAAGATACGCTTCATCCTCATGCATTGTGTGCCATGATGATGAAGCCAAATATGTGAAGGAAAGTGATGTGGTGGATTGATTGTAATATTTACACGATGATTTGACAATATCTTTAAGCTTCGTATGTAACAATCATTCCTCTTTAAGAGAAGGCTTGTAGATGATAGGTGATATACAGAGATTTAGATAGTATTGTTATGTTGGAGATTTAACTGAGAAAATATATTTGTAAACATTTTCTGAAATGGATGGTATGAGCAATAGCTGATAAGTCTGTTGTGTTAATAGAGTCTTTAGTTCTGCAGTTCTCTCAGATTTCCTTGTTAGCTCAAAAAGATCCCATCGAAGCCATCAAGGTAAGTTTTTATTATGATTATTGTGAATATAGCTTGTTTTATGTGTGAAGAGTGACTTAGTGTTGTGATTTGATTTCAGTTCTATTCTATGCGAGTAATATGTTTGAGAGTGTGTGATATAAGTTTGGAGTTGTTAGTTTCTGAGTAAGGATTCATTGTTTTTGTGAATGCAAACTTTATTTCTCAGGTTATATGTTTAATTGTTGAATTCTATTTTGAGGAGCAGGAAAAGTTAATATAAGAGATCTTACCATTCACCTACATGTGATGTTAAGTGAAGACACTTATTATACCTAACATTTCCTATATGAGAATGCATATCTTCCTTCAAAACTAGTTAAATTAGGAATGATTTCTTTGCTTGATATTTGAGTTCAGTGAGTTGATTCTAGTTCAGTGATTGAAACCAATTGCTGCAGGAAAACAGAGTTGAATCCATATTTTATTTCATGAGCTTGTAAATGGACATACTCATTACCTGGGCAATTAAATTTAGATCACATGCTTGTTGAGATTCTATTTATGAGTTTTGAGTTTTTATCTTTAAGCTGTGTGAGGAGGATAGATTGAAAATTGTAAAATGGAATATTGGTTTTGAGTGCTTATTATATAGGTTATACTCATCATACATTGGAGCTTATCTATTATGGCACATATAGTGCATCCTCTCTACTAATTATGATTCCCTAGTTGATAAATTAATTTGTGGTGATATATCATTCATATAATTGCCCCAACACCCATCCCCGTGTGGCTTCTACTTCTGAGATCAATGTCATTTCATCTGATAAAGGAAAGTCTCAACAACAACCTGGAATTAAGAAGAAAGGAAAAGGTAAGAAGAAGAAATACCCCTCTCCATAGGATAAACAAACAAATTAGTCCTCCGATGAGAAATGAAAGCCTCGATACCCATGCCTTATTTGCAATGTGGATTACTTTACACATGATTATTCGCAACACGCCGAAGTGAATAAGTTTCTTAAATATTCCACTTCTCCCGCTGCGTTAACCAACCCGTTTCATAATCAAGAGACTCATATGGTTGCCCATGACCCTTATTCCTCTAACATAGTTTTTATGCTTTCCTCCTCAAAGATTAAATCTGATGTTATGGTGCCCACTTGGAACAAGGAATATGGTGATGTGAATCCACCATGTTAGAGTCAGTCCTTTGACCTTCCTTCAGTGATCAAAATGGGCCTCTTACTATGTTTGTTTTGGTTAGATGTTTTGCACATGATCTTCAGCACAAAACATATCACATGTGTGTCCATCAGAAGTAGCTCGAAAAGAGCTTTCCAACGGTATATCATGCTCCAAAAACTGGCTCCCGGATCAAAAGATATGACTGAATGAATGGTTGACTCCAAGGTCGGCCTCCCATGCAGCAGTTCGGGTATTGAATGATCCAGAGGAAGCTAGGAGATGTCAGTGGATGGAATATGATAGAGAAGGAGAGAACATAGCATTTGAGGTCTATTATCATGCTGCTAATCCTTATCTCAACATATGGCGAGCTTGTTTCTCTGCTTTGATTGAAAGAGATATCCTGTGTAGAGGGCACTGTACATTGTTGAGAGGGATATTGTTGGTGAAAAGTTTACAATTTCTAGTCTTATGGTTCTAGAGAGGAATTACTTGAAGATTTATAGATGTTCATTCAATGCTTGTTGTCATCCTTACGTACATCTATACATGTCAAATAAATGAAAATCTCCCCTTTTGCCAGAGGGTCCAATAGATCTTTTCATTGGGGTCCTTTATGCAAGTAAACACTTTGTAGAGCACATGGCTATGAAGAAGACATGGATACATTTAAAAGACTTGGCGAGATGACTCTATGCTTATTGAAACCCTGAAAACCATTCTTTCATGAAACCATGATACTAGAACAAAGTAAAGTTGCAAATTTAGAGACTTCTATTATGGCATCAGTATGTTCAGATGTTGAAATTATTGCAGTAGCAGTGGAGAACTTGCAAAATGAAGTCAATTTTCTAAAGAGTTCAGAGTCTTAGGTGGTCAGTAAGGATGGACAATCATCACTATTTATATCTGAAAAACATATTGAGGGTAGAGATGATGCAATGAGTAGTACATAGATAAAATCAACTTCATATACAGAGACCTCGGCTACTATAAAAATTGCAAACTGTACATATGGGGAAGATTTCCATGGAAATGATTCCAGTTTAAATAGTCTTACTATGAAATGTGAGACTTCTGAAGGTTTTCAAAGTCTATTGAAGAATTCTTCCTTTGACTCACACAAGGGTTCATCTAAACTTGGTAATGATCGCATTGAAACTGCCAGAAGTGAAAGAACAGATGCAGCTTCGGTGCCATCTGGTGTTGTCTGTAATGGACTTCCTAAAGATAGCTTTCCAATCTCTGCCCCTTCGAGCAACACTGAAACAAATGTTCATGATGTAAATAACAGTTGTATAGTGCCTTCACAAAACCATGTTAATATTTGTTCACAAATGTCTCCATTTGAATTGAGGGATAAACTTGAGATTAAAAGTTCCAAAGATTCTAGATATCGAACCAATCATGAAAAACACTATGTAGAACCATATTTTGAAGTGTGCTCTAAAACTATTGCATCAGAAACATAGGTTCTTTCCTCAATGGATGAGATCGAAATTCCAGGAGATGATTATAGTTCTAAAGATAGTTCTCTACATCAAATGTCTCTAAATACAGCAATCCCTAAGGGTGATTTTGACAACATTGGATATATTGATCATAAAGTAGATGAAAAATCAACAAAAGAGTAGTTCAAGTTCTATCCAAATTCTTGATAATGAGTCTATGTTAGCTACAGCGGATAGGATAGAAGCACAACGACTGGTTTTCAAATGCCAGAGGAATTAGATATTGTTATAAATTCTCATGCCAGATGTGGAAAGCTAGAATACTTAGAGAAACTAGGGTGTAATATCCTTCTAGAAGTAGATATGAATGACTCAGATGGTGGAGAAAATAGTATTATTTCAAACATCTTGTCTTTGAATTTTGATACAGATGATAATTCATTAAATAGCCCTCACATTCTAGCAAAATTACTCCTTTCTGAGATTGATAAATGCAATGGGCTATCCAAGGAAATGTCAAGTTCATGGAAGTCACAAAATAGCAAGAAGTCAAGATTCTTATTCACAAGCTCAGAAGATTCTACAAAAAGATCAAGCGATTATTCCACTCCCAATTTGGCGACGTCTAGGGAATTGCAGGAAGAGTTGGAAAATGGAAAAGATGTTTTGAGAAGCTCAAATGAACATGATCAATTGAATATCAATATGCCATCCAATACTACTTTCACCGCTAATATGCAAGGTTTTCATAGTATTTCAGAGGGCAGCACATTTTTGATTCCTTCAGAGGTCCTAGATATGCACCCTTCAGTTTCAAGGACTCCACATTCTACTCCACCAGGGTTTTCTATTCCAAATAAAAATTCATTCAATTCCTCCTCCAGACTTCTTTTCGGAAACAAAAACTGAGAGGGCTAATGAATATGGCACGCGTGCAGTGTCTAACAATCAGGGCGAAACTTGTGAGAACTCAGTATCATTATCAAATATGGCATGGAGTGCATGCAATCAGCCTTGCACTCCAAGGAATGATTGACTATAGATCTCGATGATTTTGAGCCACCGTTTGTGAAAAGAAAAGTGAAGGTTATGGAGAATGACACTAATTATATTGTTTAATTGGAGGCTTAGAAAATTGGATTCTATGTGGATCAGTGTGATAATAGGCTTCTAATGCATTCACTTTCAAAAGGCAGGATAGTTCTTGATGTTTGCTATTACAGTGGAGGTTTTGCACGTAACGCTGCTTTTGGAGGTGTTGTTCATGTTACTGGTATTGTCTCTTGATTACCTACTTTGGAAACTTGCAGAGGAAAATGCCAAACTAAACAATATTAGCTCTTGTAGAATTTCTTTTCTAAATGAAGATTCAACTAAGTTTATGAAAACAACAATTTGAGAAGAAAAATCTTGGGATTGGGTTATCTTGGATCCAACACTATGCATAGCCCTTTGGCGCTATGCATAGGGCTATCCTTAGCTTCACATATGAAAGAAAAACACGCTAAAGGACAACATTCTCATTTCTAGTTCATGTTGGGAGTATGTTTGCCTTGGTCCTTTTATGGTTCAAAATTTCTACGCTAGTGGTCCCTGTTAGTGTTTGAAACCTGCAATTAAGGATCCATTGAAGACCTATAAAATTCCCAGGTAGATTCCAGAGAAAAGATTGGTATATGCAGCTGATTTTCTCAATATCGATTGGAGGCATTTTGCCTTGTGGAGCTGGTCTTGAGACAATGTCTATGCGCTCATCATCTGTGAGAACCATTTCATGATGTGAGAGGCATCCATAGACATGCAATTAGCTTAGGCTATCGCAGAAAATAGGATGGAAAGGGAAATGGTTAACTTTGTTCAGATTGCGGATACCAAAAGGTCATAATTGCAACAATAGGACTCTCGTTCTATCCCAGCCAATGGAAAAAGCCGTTCTAGATGGAAATGCATGAAATGTGATCAATACTTTGTGAAGCTACAAGCAGAAGCTTTGTATTGATAGATGAAATCTGTCGAGGAACAGAAATACAAAAGGGAACATGCATTGTTGCAAGCATGATAGAGGAAATTGAATGCCATTGGTTGCATAGGCATCATATCTACTCATTTGCGTGGCCTCTTAGATGTGTCACTCAAAGCAAGAGATGTTTTATATAAAGCAATGGGAACTGAAACAATTAATGGACAGACGAAACCAACATGGAAATTGATAGATGGGGCTATTCGAGAAAGTCTTACATTTGAAACAGCTCGATGTGAAGGAAGTCTAGAAAATATTATTATGAGAGAAGAACAACTATATTCATCATTGAAGCAAGATAGGAATAGAAGGCGAGCAAATAAAGTAAGAGAATTACAAATGGCAGGCAGAAAACATCCAAGAAGGGACAAGAACAGCAAATCGATCAAACAACTCCAAAATTCATGCAGGCAGAAGCAAGGTGGCAGTCAAAAGGAAGATTTTATGGAATATGGTTCCACACTTGAATGAGTAGATATATTAATATCATTCCACTTGGCAATTCTTTACATAATTTGGGCTTTCACAAACTATTTCTCATGGTTTCAAGATAATTTTGGATTTTAGATGCAAATTGGTTTATAATAGAGTTTTATGATAGGATTTTAATTTTAATTTATTTATTTATTTATTTTAATTTTTTTCCTATGTTGAGGAAATGAAAGTAGATTTGTAATTTAGTATGTATAGGATTATTTTTAAAAGATAGAGGTTCAATTTTGGTAGCAAAGAGGTTGCTTGGCACTGTGTAAAATTTCTTGAATGTCATTTTAATAAAGTTGTTTTCTGCCCTTTGGACTTGGGATTCATCATGGTGATTAAATGTTTAGTATGTTTTTCTCATAAATTCATTTACACATTATGTTTTTCTACCTTGTTTCAGCATTATCTAAGAGATATGTTAGGAATTCATCTGTAATGATGCTCCTTTCATGATGATTTTGTTGTTAGTTGTAAGGTTGTCTTAGCAGAATTCATCCTTTGCTAGATGCTTTGTTGAGAAACCTCGTGTTTTTCTTTCATTTGAAGCTGCTACTGTAGATCCATTCCCTGTTTGATGCCTGCAAGGCAATGAGCTTTTTCTCCTCTGTCCTTCTCTCATTTACATCTATATATGGCTGAACATGCCACTTAATTTTCCCCAAGTTTGCCAGCAGAAAATGGCATCGACTCCATAGTCCAAATCATCCTTTCTCTTGCTGTTTCGACCCAAAACTTTTCAAACAAATCCCTGCACTCCATAGCTAGCCTAAGATTTATTTATTGCAGCCACACTTTTTTGGCAAAGAGAGAGCCCTCTCCGGTCTGGCAAGGCTAGATGCCAGACCTAAAGCTTGGTCTGTGGTTACTTCGGAATTGCCTTTTCTCAGCCTTGAGGTTAATTCTGAGTTCTAACACACCAAACTATCAGGCTTCTGATCAACCTACCAGTTCTTCTTCACCTTCATCTGATCCTACTCCACGTTTGATTCCCATTGAATTAATTATGAAGTCTCTAAAGGGCATTATTCATAAGTCTGATTTCTACCCCCATTCAAGAGTTGCCCAAAATTATAACATAGTTGAAGACTTGGCTCAGTATTTGTTGACGGTGTTGGCCCTGCCATCATGTTAGGGGATCCCCTCGGTAAGAATTCCCAACTAGACCTCAGATTGTTTGGAATAGGAGTCCTAGTAGTGGGTAGTAAAGGTAATGCGTTAATTGTGATAGCATGCAGAGGTAATTGTGATATCTTTATCGGAAGCAAGCGTGTGACCTTGCAATGAGTCAAGTGAGATGCATGGGGGTTCTAACACACAGATGGGAAAAGGAAGTGTGTCCCTTAGAAGCCTGTAATAGTACGTAGCCTGAAAGGAACACACGAGTTGAATGACATCACAAGCTGGAAAGTAGAATAGTCCACAATCCAAAGTGATAGGTTAAACCAACAACACAACTTCAACAAGATTCATACAATCATATTCAAAATAGTTCATACACAAATGAATAAGTTAAATAAAATACAATGCTAAAGCAACCCGAATAATCCAACTTCAATAAAAATATATGCATGAAAACATGTTGGCTCTGTTATATATATTAAGTGAAATTTCCGTCCATACATACACCATTGACAAACACTAGCCCCAATAATGGAACATTACAATAAACACCGCATGCTCCTCCAAAGAGATGTACTCACTCTACACTATGGAGAAGCCAAGGCTCATCACAATAATCTCCAAGCCTTCTCTAAGCAATGCCTAGCCAAAATCTTGTACTATGAGTTATGAGGTTTTATATATAGCAAAGGGTGGGGTGACCCTTGACATTCCCCTTTGACTCTTGGACTACCCTCATGATTCTTCACATTATAATAGTGATTGTTCACATTCCACTAATGACACTTGGAATTTCACTTACAACATATTTAAAATAACACGATTTCCACATATACCCATGTGGGACAAAAATAGGCTCGAGTCAGCCTGAACAAACAAACACCATCATTCGGGGTCTTGTGGAAAGATCAACTCAGTAACCTCCTCGCGGTGATCCTCAATAACAAACTGATACCAAGCTTGGTACTCCGTTATTGATTCCACATACTATTTGATGACATCTTTGTTGAAATAGACTCTTGCCTCCATGGCTTCCGAGTATATGGTTCTGAAACCTCTGTACAACTCATCCTAAAGCATGTGCATCATTGTCTTGAGTGTGGCTATACCACTAATGCACCTTTGCATGTTATTTGTGCCAAGCTGCAAGTCATCATTGTTGGATTAGTGCATCAGTTTCTCTATGTACTTATCGACATCCAGCATGACTTGGTTCTTCCTCATGGCCTGGGTGAGGGTTCGAATGGAAGGGATTTTGTGCGTTCGCACTATGAAATCCAGACTCCTAAACAACCGTGCATATGAAGCCTCAATGCTACAAATGAGCGTAGGGAGTTGATCATAGTTTTTTATCAACATTTGAATCCATTATTTGTCTATCTCAACCTCTACCTTCATCTTCTTTTGCAAGTAAATTTGGGCTCCCTTGTACCTCATTATCCATTCTTGCATGTGTGCAATAGCAGTGTGAATGTCTTTGAGAGTTTGGGTCATCTACACGCACTGCTGCTGAAAACTGTGTAGATGGACAACCACTTTGTGCATGGTGAAAAAATTGTTATACATTGTCTGCATGGTGGCCTCCAAAGTTGATATCTCTTCCACTATTGATTTCTTCATCTCTATCATGGTGGATCCTGTGGATTGCTTTGTTCTATGCCTAGCCTCTTGCAAGTCCTTCTCCATTCGATCATTCTTTTCTATCAAGAACTTAACCATTGAACTCGTGGCTTCTTCATAAGCCTTATAAGCCTCAACCATGGAAACTAGATGTCTTCTAACATCTGGTACAATCACCCTTTATTCTGTGTGCCCATGTGATGTATGATCATCTGGGAGCTACTTTCTTCATGCTTTTAAATCCTCTGTTGTGACTCATCATATGCCAGATTTTACACATCCATTTCTAGATCATCATCAAGGATAACAACTTCTCCTTAATCACTCGAGACTGATTGTGATTCTGGAGATGCCAGAGACTGTGGTGTGACCTTAGATGATCTCAGCATGAGATCGTTGTCTTGGTCCTGTAGCTCATGTTCCATCTTCATGTTTGTTGCCTCAACCAACTGCTCAACCTACTAAGTAAGTTCCCAAACCAGTACCTTCTCACCCTCTTCTTCATCTACTAGCTGCTCTGTTGTCTCAACCTATATCTGTGTGGTTTGCTCTATCAGTGCACCTTGTCCTTCTTCCTATTCTTTTTTCTAATTTTCTTCCCTTTCTCTCCTCCTGAGCTCTTTTTTTTCTTTTAGCTTCTTCTCCATCTCCTGCAATCTCATTTTCATCTCTTCCAACCTTTTCTTCTCGCTTATCTTCTATTCTATTCTCCTTTCGTGTTGTCGCCTCTTTGCATCTATCTCCAAAGCTAATATTTATAAAAGTGGATATTTTCGAAATTGTAGCTTTTCTCAGCCTCTAAATTCTAGGAAATCTTCCTCTTGCCTTTTTCTTGTGCCATTTTGCTGCTCATTGCTGATGTTGTTGTTGCTTCCTGTGGTGCTGCTTCCTGCAATGTTGCTTTCTATTCTAAAGCCATGCTGACTAGTTCAATGACCCTAGAGGATTTATAACAATACATCAAGGATCTTCCTCTATCCA
The DNA here is from genome assembly GCA_000404065.3 of Pinus taeda. NCBI lineage: Eukaryota > Viridiplantae > Streptophyta > Pinopsida > Pinales > Pinaceae > Pinus > Pinus taeda. Next base: position 51,788 of record APFE031038307.1, read on the forward strand.
ATGACATTCCGTATGGATCCATGGGTAGTACAACTTCGCACATTAGTTCTTGCGTATGCAGTGGGGATCATACAAATTGAAGCTCTTGGTGTCAAACCCAAACTTCTTCAAGTCTTTGACCTCGATATCTACATCTTTCAAAGTATGGATCTCATACAACCCAATCTGTAAAGGAAGAGTAGGCCATGGTTCCTTGTTCCTCTTGTGAAATCCTAATAATAACCCTATGGAGATTTGGTATGCTACCTCTTGCATGACCATATTGTCTATGGCAACCTCGGTAGCTCATGTGAAGACTTATTTGTGCCAAAAATCGCAATGAAGGTGCCACCGAGTGAGGCATACCAATCCGCAATATTAAGCAATGCCTACATTGCTTCTTGCTACATGCAAGGTGGATCTTGTTCAAATATCATCTTGTATAGTGGGGTGATGAAGTGGTCAAACAACCTTTCCATGAATCCTTGGTAGTTTCACTCAAAGATAAAATTTCAATAAATGTTCATAAATTCCTCTGATGGTGTCCATGTCCAACCCATGCCAGGGAACTAATGTTGGGCATAGGTTGCATCAAGAAGGTACGCAGGTATATAAAATATCGCTTGCCCATCCTTAGGTGGATTCCAACAATTGACACATGCACTTTTAGTTGAAAAGCCAACATGTACGACCATTTGAAGGGCATCCCTTCATTTTCCAACTAATCTAACATAGCAACCGAACTCTATGGAAAGGTCTCTATGCTCTCTTGACCATACAAGCGACATGCAAATATGGCCAGGATTTGGTAAGACTTCCTAAGTGACTTCGTCTTGTAGACCAAGTTGAGTATCATCTTGAACTTCGATGGCTCTTTTACCCAACACTTCATGATACCTCTAGTGTTTACATTGTTGTTTGGAGTTGTTGTGGCCACCAACAACCCCCCTTCTTATGAAGTGTTATTGCTAATACTAAATAAGTGGGGACCCTTAGTAAAATATTAAAAAAAATCAATTAATGTTATATTTCCTTTTAGATGAAACTTACAACATCATAGACTTAGGAAAATACCTTTGAAGAATCTAAAAAACCTAAGTTTCATAATGAAGAAAGTAAATACACTCCTTAAGAGATATCGCATCGCGAAAAGAATTATAAGGTACCTTCTAATGAGCCAAAATGATAAAAAATGTGAGATTGCAACGCGAAACTCCATCGCATCGCATGCATTAAGAAGCACTCACATTTAAAAACCTTAAAATCGTCGATATTCGATATCGCATATCGCACATCACAAAAATCACATGAACTACACATAATGATTATAACGACTAAGCGATCCGCGATCTTGCAATCCTACGATCCTGCGATATTGCGACCAATCGATTTTGCGATAATGCGATGCGACGATCTGCGATGTCGCAAAGCAAAATCACAAAACCTCTCCATCACAATTGGTTATGGCTCATTATTCGAGAAAACGTTTTTAGGCCAAGAACTGGTCATGCACTTTAATGTGAATTAATGAGTTGTTGCCAGTTGTTAATGAAGTATGGTGTTGTGTTTTTCGAAGAACTAGTTCACGTAAGGTGGTGTGTTTCGCATATCTTCGACATTTAAAGTTTTCTTGTCATTATTTTTATCATTACTTCCACCTCAATTGTAAACTGCAAGAACAAAGCATAAAGCGTTATACAAGGCAGTGTGCAAGAAACTATGAGGAGGAAAGGCAGTACTTCAATGTCCATTTGGGAAGACACACCTAATCTACTTAAGGAAGAGAAAGAGCCGCAAAACTCTTCTGAGGCATCCATCACAGATTTCTCATATACAATCATGGTTGAATGGGTACTAAACGATGCTAATACCAGAAACAAACAGTTTAATTCTCAGGGTCAAGAGCTCACAGAATCACTATTTTTACAAATTTTGAGCTTTATACCCGATAACAAAAGAAGGCGCAAAAGGTGAAAAACGCATCAGGGAAGCCTGGATCAAGAAACAGAGGTAGTTTCTGATGCACGATTCATGCATTGCTAAGAAAAATTGCTCGAAATGGAAGGCTTCTAATTACTCAGTCACCTACAAGCCCCGAAAATTGCAAGAAAGCAGCGATATAAACAAACTGGAACAGAAAGCTAAAGAAAAAGCAGAAGCAATCCAAGGGTTAACCAAGTTGAAATGGGATTATTACTAGGCATACATGGTAAAGCCACATAGTCATTGGATGACTCTCAAGTATATCATCAATTTTGCTGAGAAGATAGTGATTGGATGACTCTCAAGTATATCATCAATTTTGCTGAGAAGATAGTGCCAGCTCTTGCCGATTTTGTTTGCTTAACTCAACCAAAGATGGAAGACAATCAGCCGACTCTACTCAGGCAAATAATGAATGCTTGCGACGTTAACGAGCAAATTTAGAAATAGTTAGATACTAGATTTAATTTTAGAAATAGTTGTACTTAGAAAAAGGACAGTCATTTAAACCGAATCCTGAATTTCAGTAAATAAGTTATTTAGTTAGTAGTATTTAACCTTTCTCATGCATTTATAGAAGGGTCCAGAAATTTATCAAAAACTTGTCCTCAGAACATGCACTTTTTCATCCTCGGAGGAGGTTTTGATGAATGAATGGAACAGGGTTTATTTGATATTTGCATTTGATATCTGCTACTGATGTTGCACTTCTGTACTCTTAGTGGATGTTAAATCAAGGAGAGATAAATCAATTGTCGCTTGAAGCTCATGAGTAGGACTAGTTATAAATGGTACTTTTATATCTTAACCATTTCTGCTTATGCGTTAAAGTGATATTCAGTTTTCAGTTATTTATATATTACAGTGTGGATGCCTGAGTTATCATTTGGCACTTCTGTACGGTGATAACTACTTATTTATGCTTAATGTATGAATAGCTCATTTATGCAATAAGTTTTCACAACTGGTTCGTCTAACTTCTTATACGAAGTAGTTCATCTTTATTGAATTCTTTTCTTATAATAGCTGAATGATCT
>APFE031038312.1:3363-34024 GCA_000404065.3 Pinus taeda
GGGTGATTGCATTAACTATTTATACCACATTATTTATTTATTTTTAATCATATATCATTTATTAGTTATGAAAGTATTGCTATTTGTCAGAGTGAATGTATGGTTAATCAAAATGTAGATATTGTTATGCAATAATCAAAAGCTTTATCTAATATAGTTTTGCATGCTTACTTCAACTAATACATTCTCAGTGCTTTAAATGAAAAAATATTACCCATTATCTCAACACTTCATTAGCTTCATAACTTTGATTCCAACCATAACATCGCTAATTTATCATACAATCATTTTACAATGATTATGTAAAAAAACCCAAGTAAAGGTGAAGATACTCCCATGAGGCATACCAAAGGGAATTCTTAACATGTAGAGCAACCATGTATTTAGACTGAAGGGAAATTCATTGATATTCGAATTTTTTTTACATATGTAATTGAATAATAATAGGAGAATTGAAGAGGACTTTTTGCAACTTTCCATGGTTTATACTTGTGCCCAAGGCTACCATAAAGTATTCAAGTACCTATTCGAAGGCAACAGATTTTCCTACTATTGGTGCAAACACAAGAAGAGTTCATCTACAAATTTTTGATCAGATTCAATTCTATCATCCCCATGAAGTTTCATACCCCGCATTCTTTTTAGGGTGTCATAGCATTAGTACTTCAACTCAATACTTCTTCGATTAGGAAAAAGAAGAAGGATAATGGGCCCCCTTGTATGACTCCACAAGGTGGAATGGATGCTGAGGAGGATGACCCATTTATGAGGATCAAGAAGAAGCCATTGGAAATAAAAGAGATAATCCAATTTATACATTTGTCTGAAACCCAAAGGTGAAAATGATGTGATATATTTATTGCTAAGTAAGTCTGCCAAAATCATTGGGCATCACAAGCATGATGACCATACCCAAATTTTGAAATATTTAGAGATTGAATCAATTCATGGGCCAAAATGATGTTATCAATGATTTTTCTACCTTCACCATAACTAGATTTCTCCTAGAATATGAGCTTTAGGATTCTCTATCATGTCTTCCTTAGAAATGAGTGTGAAGGAGGTGGCATTAAGGTTATGAGTACTAAGGAGGTTATGCAAAAATCTGTCTAGTCTAGGGGTTTTCCATTCGACATTTCGATGACTACTCGTTCTACATAGTGAACCATGATGTTGAAGAGCAAGGCTTCGTTGTGCTTCTAGGTAATCAAAGTTGGAATGTTCTATGAAATTCTTTCAATAGACTCCTCTAATTTTTTTTTAGGTTGAGTGAGAAAATATTATTAGTAATTTCTCAATTCCTTTTCAATGTTAACATCTCACTATAGCTTCAAGCCCTAACTATCTTTTAGGGTTGAAAATAAGTTATCATGTTGATGTTAAACCATGGATAACTTGAAGAATTGTGTGTTCTTCTCTCTTTCATCTACCCACCAAAATTTTAATTATTGCTGCCATAAGACTTCCTCTTATTTGTTACACTCCCACAAATATATTTGATGTTGGATTTTGTGGCTAATAAGTTTCATTGTTCTACCTTTGAGGATGATATTATACTAAACATTCTCCATTTTTCTCAATTAAATCCTTCTATTAATTAAAAATATATAAGGAAATTCATTTAGTCTAGAGCTTACGCGATGAATGACCCCTCTTCTATTGTCCTAGGTATTAGTTTCATTGGATGTTTCCATTTCAACTGTAATTAGGCTTCAATTACTGAATTTGAGAAACCACAAATCTACATTTGGTCATCTCATACCCATGATTTGAATAGAAAGTGGAATCCACCCATGGTATCCATCCATGGTATCCACCCGTGTTATTGTAACTCAAGAAGCCAACGAGAATACTATAAATAAAAAACCTCACTTGGTAAAATGACATATGGTTCCTTCAGATTGTAGGGTATATGCTTTATGCATATAATAGAGAGATATTTTTTCATATATTGTTAAGGATTAAGCATGTGTATTTTTTGTTCAAGATTTTTCTAAGAATAGTTGCATCGCATATTTATATTCTTTCTCTCCTACTCTCTCTCTCATTATTTATTGTTCCTAGATCATAGCCCATATGATCTGGATAAGTGGTATGAGAGCCAAATTGATTTAACAAATGTATGTCTAGCCCATGGCTTTGAGATTCTAGTTATTATTTAGATGGAAGATTAAATTTTCTACTTGGTGAGGGTTATGCCTTTTATTTCCTCAAATCATTCACCATATGGATTTCATGAAATCACTGCAAAGTCCAAAGGGATCGTGACCAGTGAATCCCTTGAGAAGTCATCGGTAATTTATCTTCCATTCATTTTACGATGATAACAATGATTATGTAAAAAAATCCAAGTAAAGGTGAAGATACTCCCATGAGGCATACCAAAGGGAATTCTTAACATGTAGAGAAACCATGTATTTAGACTGAAGGGAAATTCATTGATATTCGATATTTTTTGACATATGTAATTGAATAATAATAGGAGAATTGAAGAGGACTTTTTTCAACTTTCCATGGTTTATACTTGTGCCCAAGGCTACCATAAAGTATTCAAGTAACTATTCAAAGGCAAGAGATTTTCCTACAATTGGTGCAAAAACAAGAAGAGTTCATCTACAAATTATTGATCAGATGCAATTCTATCATCCCCACGAAGTTTCATACCCCGACTTTTTTTTAGGGTGCCATCGCATTAATACTTCAACTCAATACTTCTTCGATTAGGAAAAAGAAGCAGGATAATGGGCCCCCTTGTATGACTCCACAAGGTGGAATGGATGCTGAGGAGGGTGACCCATTTATGAGGATCAAGAAGAAGCCATTGGAATTAAAAGAGATAATCCAATTTATACATTTGTCTGAAAATCCAAAGGTGAAAATGATGTGATATATTTATTGCTAAGTAAGTCTAGAAAAATCATTGGGCATCGCAAGCATGATGACCATACCCAAAGTTTGAAATATTTAGAGATTGAATCAATTCATGGGCTAAAATGATGTTATCAATGATTTTTGAACCTTCACCATAACTACATTTCTCCTAGAATATGAGCTTTAGGATTCTCTATCATGTCTTCCTTAAAAATGAGTGTGAAGTAGGTGGCATTAAGGTTATGAGTACTAAGGAGGTTATGCAAAAATCTGTCTAGTCTAGGGGTTTTCCATTCGACATTTCAATGACTGCTCATTCTACATAGTGAACTATGATGTTGAAGAGCAAGGCTTCATTGTGCTTCTAGGTAATCAAAGTTGGAATTTTCTATGCAATTCTTTCAATAAACTCCTCTAAAAACTTCTTAGGTTGAGTGAGCAAATATTATTAGTAATTTCTCAATTCCTTTTCATTGTTAACATCTCACTATAGCTTCATGTCCTAACTATCTTTTAGGGTTGAAAATAAGTTATCATGTTGATGTTAAACCATGGATAACTTGAAGAATTGTGTGTTATTCTCTCTTTCATCTACCCACCAAAATTTTAATTATTGCTGCCATAAGACTTCCTCTTATTTGTTACACTCCCCCAACTATATTTGATGTTGGATTTTGTGACTAATAAGTTTCATTTTTCTACCTTTGAGGATGATATTATACTAAACATGCTCCATTTTTCTCAATTAAATCCTTCTACAAATTCAAAAATATATAAGGAAATTCATCTAGTCTAGAGCTTACGTGATGAAGGACCCCTCTTCTATTGTCCTAGGTGTGAGTTTCATTGGACGTTTCCATTTCAACTCTAATTAGGCTTCAATTACTGACTTTGAAAAACCACAAATCTACATGTGGTCATCTCATACCCATGATTTGAATAGAAAGTGGAATCCACCCATGCTATCCATCCATGGTATCCACCCGTGTTATTGTAACTCAAGAAGCCAACGAGAATAATATAACTAAGAAACCTCACTTGGTAAAATGACATATGGTTCCTTCACATTGTAGGGTAAATGCTTTATGCATATAATAGAGAGTTATATTTTTTCATATATTGTTAGGGATTGAGTGTGTGTATTTTTTGTTCAAGGGTTTTCTAAGAATAGTTGCATGCATATTTATATTCTTTCTCTCCTACTCTCTCTCTCATTATTTATTGTTCCTAGATCATAGCCAATATGATCTGGATAAGTGGTATGAGAGCCAAATTGATTTAACAAATATATTTCTAGCCCATTGCTTTGAAATTCTAGTTATTATTCAGATTGAAGATTAAATTTTCTCCTTGGTGAGGGTTATGCCTTTTATTTCCTCAAATAATTCACCATATGGATTTCATGAAATCACTGCAAGGTCCAAAGGGATCGTGACCAGTGAATCCATTGAGAAAGCATCGGTAAGGGAAAAGGATCAAACCATATGGTTGTGGTAGCGACTAAAAGGGTTGTAGGAAGCTCCAAGATGGAGTAACATAATGACGACATGCCTCAAACCAAGGATGTGGTGGAGGAATTATAGATTGGAAATGATGTTAGTCTTTACGTGCCCTTCGATAATGGAAAGAATGGGTTGCATAAATTTTTTGTGAGAACAAACCACTAGTCCAAGTTTGAGTCTAGTGGAGGCATGGCCTCATGGCCAAGCTACAAGCCTGCATCTTTCTCAACGATGGTTCTCCCAAGAAGCAATGTACATGCTCAAAGACCTCAATAATCCTCATTATGTTGTTTCCTTTATTGATTCCCCTAGAATACTACCCCAACTTCCAAGAATCAAGAGATTATAGCCATGCATAAATTAAGGATGAATATGTGGCATATGCTTGGGAGGATAATATGCACAAATAATATGGGAGTGTCTTGTATTTTCTAATCAGTCCCCACACCCCAGATTGTAAGGTTGAACATTATAATGATGTGGAAAATACCATGGACAAAGCCTACACTTGGCTCACTACCTGTCAAGCCTCTAGAGTGTTCATGGTTCTCCTCAACATTCAAACTGAACTTTTTCTTACCAAGATACCTGGCAAAAGGGCAACCACTATGCTAAGCATAGATTCCCTCTCTAACCTCTCAAGAATATAAAATCCAAGTATTTATATCTTTTAAGGTTACAATGACATCAAATGAGTGATGAAATAGCCGCCATGAATGTCATAGGAAATGGTGTGAATGAATTCATCATATTTTAGCTCATAGCATCCATGATTTTAGCCACCACTCACATGTTTCAAGAAGTTCAAAATTTTTCTAGAAATGCATGTTCACAAAAGAAAAAATGATGGCCATAATACATGGTGAGTTTGTGCTCCATAATAGGGGTGACAAAAGGTATGGATGTCATGTGGTAGGATTCCAAAACATGAACCAAGCCTTTGGTTCATGTATCTATTCTCCCAATGATGCATTTCCCACTACCTATGCATGAAATCCTAGAGTGAAGTGCTTCTTCTTTCTTAAGACTATAGCCCGTACATGTTGAATATTTTAGATCAACTTTCAAGTTACATCCAAAATGAGTGGAAGGTTTCAGATCTTCGCACACAACACTAACATTTCGATTGGAATGTTTTGGATGTTTCCAAATCCCTGACCTATGTAATATGTCATAGGTTTTCGATTGCCAAATCCTTTTGCAATGGAATACTTATGATATTATTGGCCCTTCTCAATGGAATATATTTTTTCATAGCCCATTCCAATGGAAGATTATCATTCTAGATCCCCTCCAACAAAAGAATTTTGTCACTGGAACTAGTTGGGTGAAGCGTTTTGACATCATATACAACAAGATGAAGATATTTGACACTATAACTTTCTAGGGGAAACTTCCATCATAGATCCATGTTAATGGATATTTTCCCATATAGGGCTTGTTCATACACTATTTGTATTAGAGTTGGCCCACAACTATCATGGGATTTCAATGTCTTTGGACCTTCAATTATCACAATTGTGGGTCAGCTACAAACCCATGTTTATGGATCAAATACAAAACACCCTTGCCATTGACGTTCATTTTCTATTCCAAACACTATCAATATCAAAGTTGGCCCATAAGCATTATAGGATACTATATCCTTTGACCTTTTCTGACCATGATTATGGGTCAACCACACAAAACCATTCGATTCATTGGCTCATATTCAAAAAAAAATTCTCATGAGGGAACTTGACATGATGACTACCATTTCTTCCTAAGGGAAGAATCTTGATCCGAATGGAAAGTAGTATCCACACATGGTATGTACCCATGGTATTGTAACTCAAGAAGGCACCTATAATACCATAAATGATGGGCCTCACCTTGTGAAAGGACAAATGTGTCCTCCAAAATGTAGGATAAATGATTTCTGCATTTAATAAAGAATTATTTTATTTTCATATATTGTTAGGTATTCACTCTGTGTATTTTCTATTTAAGGTTTTTATAAGAATTGTTTCAGAGCATATTTGTATGCTCTCTCTCCTCCTCTCTGTCAACATTTATGGTTCTTAAATCTTACACCCCGAGAAATGTATCAATCTCCCCTATTTTCATCCAAGGATTCAACCATAAATATTTTCCCACAAATGGGTAACCATGTCCTATAATATAAGGGATGGGTTGAATATTGTGAAAAAAGAAAAACATATATTCCTAGTTAGGTTGGGTCCATAAATATTGGAAATAAAGGCCATTTATGTCAACATATTAGTTGATACTTTATTATGAAAATTCTTTGAGTGGAAAAGATGCTTGAAAGCATAATATCACGGGGGATGTATAATAAAGTAATTCCCCTTGATGTCTTGTGTACATTTAATTTCATTGAGTTATAGTTTCTTGAATAAGTAGTATCAATTTTAGAGAGCATATCAATTGAGGACTCTCTTGCCTATAGAATAACCATAGTTGGTTTTTCTTCAGAATTTTATTTTTAATATATATTTGTTTTTTTCATTCATTCATCTGATAATTTATGATAATATATTCTTTGGGTATTTGAGGTGGTGGGGTGGAACATGTTCATCATCATTTCCATTATTACTAAATTCACTAACATTTCTCTCAACTCATGTAGAAGTTTATTAGTTCTTCTTTCTTTGTCCTTTTATTCTATTTGCCTATTTTTATCATTATTTTAGGGTTTTAGTGTTAACTGCTAAATAAATAGACTAGTGATGCTTATATTGCATTTCTTATTCTTGAAATTATACTTTTTTCTTTATCAAGGCTTTTGTCAAAAGTTGAATTTATTGATTCAATATTGAGTCAGTCTCCTTTCCATCCCATTCCACTACTAAATACTGGAAATCAAGCTTGCTAAGCTCCATATCTTCTCCCTCCACTATGTTTATTAGGTCTCTAATGTCTTAATCCATTTGTGTCTTTGTTGTCTCCACTATTATTGTTTCTTAACTTCATTGATTATATCATTCTTTCCCATGTTTCTTATAACTGGTGGGATTACTCCTTAGGATTATTGGTAACCTTGTTTATGGTTTCCACCATGTTCTTGGATAACATTTGATATCAATTACATGATATTTTCTAATGAAATCAACATTTAACGAAGGTTTTCTATCTGATTTTTTCTTTCTTACCACATTTTCAAAACTCCTAGGTTCTTTCTCCATTTATGGTTTAGGGATATAAAAAGATTTATTAAGAGGAAAACCCCTAAATAGGTTCCCTTGCTAGTGATATTTGTGTTGATGTCACTTGTTGTGATGACAGTCCTACTAGCAACAACCATTCGAATGAACCCGAACTAATAACATGTATTGGTACCAAAAATACTTTCTCATTTTCCCATGTCTTGAAATGTGTACTAGTTGTTTGGAAAATACAAGGATGCAAGTTTGGAGAATAGTTTCATCTAAGGAATACATACCCTTAACTATGAATTTTCTTTCGAGTCTCCTAGGATAAACTTTTAGTTATTCAATATTGTATATAAAATAAAGAAAATAAAGAAAATATATCTAAAATTACTACAACAAAAAAAAGAGCAAGGAGAAACAAGAAGAAAAACACAATGAAAATTATTTCTATACCTAAAACCATACAAAGTAAAGTATACATGTTATTTTGAGAAGAAAACTCTACACTAAACACACAAATCCAATATGATTAACAAAAACAGGTAAACACAGGAGTAATTCACTATAAAATGTATTTCCAAATATTTAAAACCTTAATACTAAAGTAGCTTTAAAATATTTAAAATGTATTTAAGTTATCAATATTAAAAAAATAACACATTTTAAATAGAAATGTACATACTAGCACAATTATATAAATTAAATCGCTAGTAAATGTTAATAATTATCAATCCACAATAAAGAGCAAAACATTTACTTCATCATACATCTCACATTGCTAACATTTCAAATTTTATGAAACTAACATTATTATTATTATTCTTATTCTTATTATTATAATAATCTAAACATATATTCATTTCAAAAAGCATGGAGGAAGAATTTTATCCATGAAGATTTTGATCCACTTTATTATGGAGTTCCTTAATCTATAAATAGGGTATGTTACAATACCATACCATGGGCTAGAGCCATGACTTTTCAATATCAAATGCCGAAAAAACCATAACTCATTCATATGAAACTTTCTCATATGATATTTTGTTAACGAGCAATTGCACCATATGTTGCAAAGAAATGCCATAAGGTGGGAGCATAGCACTTTATTTTAGCTTATTTTATAATGGTAAAATTAACAAAGGTTTCTTGCATAGAAAAAGGAGAATGATGGAATGGGAGGGAGTCAAAGTCTTTTTACAGTGATAGGTGTAATTGTCATGGAATTGGATGGAACACACATGATTAGATAGTGGTATACATCAAATAATTGTCTTCCTTTTGAATCTCCACCTTTCAACAATGAATTCATCTGATTTCTAACTATTATCCAACAACTCCTTCCACAGATGTGTTCTTATGCCAAAGTTCCAACTATTCCAACAAGAGGAAGAAGGAAATGCTAACTATTTCAGCCATTGTATGGTTGTCCCGAAGTGCAATTACATGCTCAAGCTTGACCAAGCAGTTGAGAAAATCCATGCCCAAAAGTATAATGGAGTTGGATTTGGTCCACACCAAGAGACTTGACCATCCATTCTCCAAATGGAACTAATTTATCTTCTGCATCTGCTACTTATCAACACTCACCAACGATACTTTAGGTGGATGTGCTAATTATAATTGCAATCACAATATAATAAATATAGCATATCCTAAACATTCCTTCACACTAATTCCTGTGTTGATGTACATTTAATGTTTATTAAGGGATTGTAAAAAGCTTGAGCGAAATCCTGATAGATAGATCAAAATTTGTAAGCATAGGTATGGAAGAATGCATGTGACTTTTTTTGTATTTACTTCTTCACGAATTCATTACATCACAGTGTTCAGAGATATTTGAAATGCAATCATCACATCTAGTCATTGCATCGAGTGTCATGTTTACTGTTTTTTGTTTATGGAAATAACAATATTGTAGATGTAATGTTTTTCATGTTTTCTATTTGTATGTTTTGGTTTGATATTCACATTAACTCTTTCGAAATAGTGTATGAAAACAATTGTTTTATCATTCTCTAAAACTTGGTTAAAAAATAATCTATATTTAAAGACCATATTAGGAATTGTGGATGTAACAACTTTTATTGAAGTAGCTAATGTCACATCATTTTGAGTATCATTCACTTTGGGCATTGTCTTGCTTTCTAGAATATGTTAAAACCACTCGAGAAAAATTTCCTTCACTTCAATTGGTTTATAAAGTAGGATAATAACATATTTCGATTAGTGCAATAAGTTTACAAAATTGATATAATTATGAAAGAAATGTCCATTACAATGAATATCGTTATTTATGCATCCCAATTAAATACACCAATACTATCTAAGTAGTTGTAATAACATTTTCAAATAAAGTAAAAAAAACAAATACATTCAACAGTTCCGTTCACAACATCTGTTGCCGAAATTGTTTCACAATTCGTAGTAATAACACTTACGAATCTAGACATAGGAATGCTAAACAAGAAGATCCAATGGTATATTTTTATATTAACACACATTTATCTACCAATATTTTTCTTCTGGAACTTTAGGAGGTAAAACATATATATAACTAGTTTCCATTCTAAGTTTCTGCATCAAAACTGAGTCATTTTAGGGAGTATTTTTTTGTCGCATGATTATATCATTAGCCTTTTAAAACAATAAACCCTTTTGATGAAAATACAATCTGATGATGAAGAATTCGCCACTCCAATATGGGAGGAGGATGGCACTCTGCACTGAAGCATCACAGGGTCTAGGATAATAGGCAGTCCAATGTTTTGTTATCGCCATTGTTTCTTTTTCCATTTTCCTGCAGTGAGGAGCTCATCGTGACAACTTGTGGGCTAGATCCCTATCTGTTCTACAATTGTTACCTTCATCCCTGATTCTATCTGTAACTGTTAGAATGGAGTCAGACGTTGTTGATTAGTCCGTCAACCTAAATCGCAACGAGCTGATTTGGATGCTTCCTCATAATGTGTCAGATTTTGGTCCTCATTGAACATTGTTTCTCTTGTAGACAAGCCCACTGTCTGTCACTATGCTTTCAAGACCATTAGTGCCCTACCTGCCAACTTCTACTCCCCTCGTTGCATCTCCTAGGCTTGACTACCCTCCACTCTCTCCTTCTACGCTCAACCTTCTTGCTGCTTGCATTGCACACTCCCCTACCTTTGATTCCATTTATCCTGAGGCATCCCTTCACCCTACATCATCTCGTATTCCCATTTCTTTAGGGTTGTCACAATCTGGGATATCCTCTATCCATTACTCAACACCGGACAATGACCCTAACCCAACCTATTTTCAGGGGAGTTTTCCTATTACCCCTATCAGCTTCAATATTCTGGCAGTTAACCCTTGGAACTCCTCCCCTTCACCACAGAAAGTCTCACAAGGAAATCAGGACCCCTTTCGGGGCCATCTAGATGCTCCATGGACTAGTAAGGCTAAGAAGAGTAAGTGTGACAAGACCTTGAGCAAGGACATAAATCTTAGATTTGTGGAAGGTATCATTATGGGAAAAGTGGTGGATACCGCCAATAGGGTTCTAGTGTGGCATGTGAGGGGAAGAACATATTCGGCTAAGAGGCTTCGCCTCTGGACCTTCGAGATTTGGGGAACTTTACTCAAGGAAATTATGTCAATCACCATTCTAAGTTGAGGATTATTTGCCCTCAATTTCCACCAAGAAGAATACATAGATTGGATACTCTCCCGCTACTGGCATATCAAAATGTACCCTATGCTTCTAAAATGATGGAGCCCCCTCTTCAATCCAGAACGGGAGTGGTTGGGTGTTGGTTCGATTTGGGTTCGTCTTCCAGGGCTACCCCTACACTTTTGGTCAGAGGACATCTTTATTCGCATTCAAAATGCACTGGGTGCCTATTTGGATCATGATCCGTCATATGCAACTTCTAACAACAAATTTATGGCCCGCATACTAGTTCACCTTGACAGTAGAGAAGGATTGGAGGAAAATATTACTTTGCACTGGAATCATTTCACTTGCAAACAAACCCTAGACTATGAGAGAGTCCCCTTCAGGTGTAGAAGGTGTCACAAGGTAGAGAAGCTATATAAGGAGTGCTCCCTTGTCTTGTTGGTGACTTCTTCATCGGAAAAAGGCACTAAAAATCCACAATCTAAAGATCCTCTAGTGGAAGAACAACCTCCTCATGCTACTAGTCTAATGGCTATGTATGGGGATACTTCTCTACAAACTTTTTTTGCCTCTCTGCAGCCTACATCTTCATCCATGATGAGATCTTAGACTACTGCAGTGGCTACTCACTCCACAGGTACTCTTCCTTTTCTCTTTTCTTTTGTTTCTTTTATGTGCACTTCATAACAATTACATGTTTCATATGCATCCATTTCTAGATTTTCCACATTCCCTCTCACATGCCTACTCGATCATCCTTCTACTATCTTCTCCACTACCCCACTCTTTGTTACTAGAGCTGACTCGATCACTTCACTTAAGCCCTCCACCACTTCTCAACTTTCACATCCATATAACCTCTGACCGCAGGTATCCATCCCTCCTAGACCATCTGGATAAGGTCTCTCTTGCCTCTCTATTGAGACTAAACCCACTTGAGGGAACCCTTCAGGATTTTGAGAGCTATCCTTCTTGTCAAGGTAGATGTGGCCCTAGGCAGGCAGACCACAATTTATAGGGTTCTTAAAGGAAATAACACCCTTAATCAAGATGATCCATGAAGTGGTTGTCCCTGAACTTCAGAGGGTTTGCTGGGCTTGCTAAAAAACAATCCATCAAGAGGATCCTGGATACAAAGACATTTAACATACTTTCTTTACAAGAAACCCTTGGGAAGGAAGAGTATGTTTCCCATATTCTTCATTCTACGATGTCTGGCTGGTTCTTTCATGCATAGATGTCAATGGATGATCCAGGGGTATTGAACTGGGCATTAATACTTGATCCATCAACCCTATTTCTGTATGGGGGGGGACCTAGATTCCTAGGAATGGATATCGTTTCCTTAGAGATGGGCATGAACTTTCATATCATCAATGTCTAAGCATCATATCATAGTAGGGTGGAGTTCTGGAATCACCAATTGCAATTGTCGTTGATGAATTCTAATAACCTATCTTTGGGTGGAGACCTCAATTTCACTATTCATCGTGAGAAATCTTTGGGACATCATACACAACCAGATCCCCTATTATAATATATGGAACATCTCCTGGAATGACATCATTTGATTGAGATCCCCATGAACAAAAAGAAACTCACATGATATAATAGGAGAATTGGTGATGCTACTTTGCATAAGCAATTGCATTTGTTTCTCATCAAAGAGGACTTGCTTGGTACCCTCTCCAATTTTCTTCAATGGGTTGGATCTGGGGGTGTCTTTGATCACTCCCCCATCTAGTTGGAACTATTTGGTCTGTCCCTAAAGCCCAGAGCACCCTTCATGTTCAACTCGACCTGGTTATAGGACTCCAAATATCACAAATTGGTTACCGATTTTTGGAGAGACCACCCTCCTTCGCAAAGACAGAACCTAATTGAAGGATTTTGTCAAAACCTCATGGAACTTAAAAATATCTCCATTCAATGGGCCATATCTAAATGATCCAAAGACGACTAGACTCTTTGTGCAATTAAGCACTAGCTTGCCAGTCTTATGGATGACCAATGCCACAGATTCATCTCAGTTGAAGTTAAATCTACCCTCACCGAGGTAGAGGCCTAAAGGTCCAATATTCTATAGGACTGAGAAGAGACTTGGAGACTTAGAAGCAGAGCCATCTAGCTGAAGGTAGGGAATGACGATACTAAATTCTTCCACAATTGTGCCAAAGGAAGGAGAACTTGTAACACCATTTGGAAAATGTCTACCCATTATGGACAATATGCTCAAACGTTCCATCAACTAGATCATTTGGGAAAGTAAGTTTTCAACAGATTTTCAAGGCTCCACTTGGGATTTTGCTCATAGAAATCATTCGTAGTGTTGGTCATTTCCCTTGGTATGTTGACCCTGACATATCTGAAGACCTCACTAAACCTATATCTATGGGCGAATTGGATAGCACCCTGAAATGGTTTAAGAAGGATAAAAGTCTAGGCCCTGATGGATGGTATATAGAATTCTATCTACCTTCTTTTGATACTTTAGGCATGGACCTACTCAAGGTTTTTAAGGAATGTAGGATTACAGGGCACATGTATGAGGTCACCAATTCCACCTTCATTGCCCTCATCCCTAAGGTGGACTCCCCTCAATCCTTCAATGATTTCAAACCCATATCCCTTTGCAACTGCTTATACAAAATTATAGCCAAAATCATTACTAACTGTATCAAGCCTATTCTCTCAGCCAACATCTCATATGAACAATTTTCTTTCCTCCATAATCGACAAATCCATGAGGCCATTGGCACATCACAGGAAGCTCTCCATTCTATCAAATTGAAGCATCTAAAAGGATCCATTCTCAAAAATCAATCTATCAAAGGCTTTTGATCAAGTTAGCTATCTCTATCTTAGGATGTTTCTCACTCACTTTGGATTCCCCATCCCTTTCATCCGATGGATTATGTGTTGCATTTCCCCTGTCTCCTTTAGTGTACCTATAAATGGATTAGTCTCCAATTTCTTCCATGTTGAGAGGGGCCTCAGACATGTTTGTCCACTATCCCCATTACTTTTCCTGCTTATCATGGAAGGACTAAGCAAGATAATCCTAGAGGAAAGAAGAGTTGGGTGACTACTAGGGCTTAAGATTGCTGATCAATGTATTTTATCCCATCTTCTTTTCATTGATGATGTGTTATTTTTATCATTAGTGGCATCCGAGACTTCAATACTTTCTATGATATCATACAACTTTTTTGTACAACTATTGGGCTAAAAAATAGCTGAATAGACTTGATTGATGACTAAGGTGTAAAAAAGGTTGCTTAGTTGAAACCACCAATTATTATCCTGAGCTGGGAGGCTAGTCCTTATCAAATTAGTATTGGAAGCCACTATGGTTTACTAGTTATACCTTGCTTGGATTCCTCAAGGTATACTTTTGACTATACAAAAAATATGCTCCAAATTTCTATGGAGTGGACACAAGGAGGAAAATTCATTCACTTGGGTGATATGGGGTTCTATTGCATTGCCCAGGAAATTGGGAGGATGGGCCCTCAAATATCTTCCAGCATTTTCACATGCATTGGCTGCCAAATTGGGATGGCTACTCCTAAAGCCCAAAGGTCTGTGGAAAGATGTGGTCATCAATAAATACATTTGGCCGCATAACCTCATGGATTGGGTTTGCCTTCCATCTTGGAACAAACA
The DNA here is from genome assembly GCA_000404065.3 of Pinus taeda. Taxonomy (NCBI): domain Eukaryota; kingdom Viridiplantae; phylum Streptophyta; class Pinopsida; order Pinales; family Pinaceae; genus Pinus; species Pinus taeda. The sequence goes on from APFE031038312.1 coordinate 18,213, forward strand.
TGGTATCTCTATCATCTTGACGGTTGTATTACAAACTCTCCCCAACATCAGGAATGGCCTCACTTGGTGAATTAATAATGGAACAACAATCTGCATTGGATCTAAATCATGGATAGGTTGTGGAAACTTATATTGACTTCCTCCAGACCTTATTTCATTCCTAAATGGCAGCGAAATATCCATAATTGCACAAATAGTATATCAACATAACACTACTATTTTCCTACAAGCATGGAAATTTGTAGCTACACTAGGCATTCGAGATTAGTGCATACAAGATTGGGGGAAGCACATAAATGTGTTATCTGAATCACATGTCCGAATATCTAATCACGATGATGATCTCATATGGGCTTTGGCAGCTCATCGAGTATACTCTCCCAAGATCATATATCCAATTATACATGTTGCACATAAGCCCCCTTTTCTGGAGGGTTGGTGGAGAGCACTTGGAAACCCAAGGCTCCCCCACGAACTCAACTCTTTATGTGGAATATCATCATGAATAAAACTCCTACAAGTATCAACTTAACAAAGAGATCACACTTTTTTTCATCTTGGTGTGTCATTCGTCAATAGCACGAGGAATCGAATGATCATCTCTTCCTATTCTGCAGAACCTTATGACACATTTTGGGAGCGAGTCCTATTTGGAAATACCTCAACGTTGGGAAGGGTGAAACATCAATGAGGCATGGAACGACTAGTGGAAAGCTCCCCCCAACATGAAGAATCACAATCTCCCCCTGATTATATGATTTCATACTTGGTTAAGTCAAAACGACATCATCTTTAACAATCTGCAAATTCGGTGCCTTTGGTAATCACTAGAATCATCAATAATTTCAATGAAATACTAGATGTTGAACAGTCCCCACCTTCTCGCACCATAACTCCTAAAGCCATCACCCATGACCATCCATGGGTATACTTCGACGGATCTTCCCAAGACCAGGGGTGTGGGGTATTCTTCTCCATTTATTAGATAGTCACTCTTTTTGAATCTCCACGGGGTTTGGTGCTAGCACAAACAATTTCACTGAACTCATCTCACTCCGACATTTATTATACTTTACATTGGCACATAACTGTAGACATATTCAGATATTTGGGGACTCTAAGATCATCATTAATTGGTTCTCTTGCACAACTGCATGTCATGTGCATTCTCTCATGAACATTTTGGATGATGCATTTCCTTTAAAATCACAATTTGAAAAAATTACCCATTTCCACATTTACAGGGATCACAACTAGGCTGTGGATCAACTTTCTAAGGAGGTAGCGAAACAACCCAGATGACAATGGTTTATCTAAGAATAGAGGCAGGGAGATTTCTTCCAGTATTATCACAAGCCTTACAAAGACCAGATATAACAGAGGGCTGACAGGACCCAATTTTCATAGTTTTTATGATCCTAATATATATATATAAATTTCCAAAGCAAACATTTTGAATTTTTGTATAAATATTTACTAAATCTGAAGGCATACCCTTAGTGGGTAATTATGTATAGACCCATATATTTTGATGGCTATGTACACACATACATCATATGCTACCAACATTTACAACATGTAATTTTCCATTTATAATGGAAAATTATGATTTTTCCCAGGGAAAAAACAAACCCTTTTGATTATCAAATCAATGCTCTTGAACCCTATGACACTATGAATTTTTGAATCATACTGATAATTCTTTTATTACTGAGAAAGACAAAAGTTGGTTTTCTCTAGTGACTCCACAACCATTTTTACTTGTGAAGATCACTCCAAACTAGAAAAGTGCTCCAATTTTTCAATTTTGTCAATGAGGCTCTCCTATTAGTGAACATTGTTGTTGTTTCCGAGTTGGGAACCCTTGGACCTAAAGTCAACCTAAGGTCTAGTTGGGTCAACAACTCCCCCATCAAGGATTGTGTCTTTCCAAAGTCATATAAAATAATGTAGGTCTGCTACACATGGTAGTCTTGATAGAGGACTTTACCTAGTTCATATTAGGTACTCTGATAGAACCTCACATCACATGCAAAGGTGAATTTCTACTGTGACCAACACATACTGATATAAGCTTACAAAGTAAGCCAAAGGATAAAACTTCCATAGTATGGCACTAAACCTTAAAACGCCCATATTAGCCTTCACAATGAATTTTCACCAATAATTAGGGCACTTGGGTTAATTAGAGGCACTTTAATTTTAAATATGAAGATATTATTTTGATGTTTAAATAGAGACATGTGCATTGAATGTAGGGTTTCTAGGTTTTTAATCCTTCCTTTAAACACCTAATAAACAAGTGTGAAGGAATAAGATGTAAAATTTAATCATGCTTATTTACACGCCTTGTAAAGAAAAACTTATTGTAGGAGATTTCATGGTTCCCAAATTGTGGTGTTGGTTTTGTATTTGCTAATGGAAGGACCCTTTGAACTTCCCAAGGTGGTACTATAGTGACTGTTGAAAAATGTCACTGATATATATATCATAGTCTTATGGAACGAATATGATACATACTCAAAGGAGGTCTTTCTAAGTTATGGTGTACTTTGTGTGCACAACCTACTAAACATGTTCCTTTTCTATTTGTAATAATGTTTCGGTAGCATATGATTAAATAAATAGTTACCAAACATGCCACATGTTTATTTCGAATTCACTGCACTATCACAATGTAATTATAAAGCATGGATGTTGATATGCATAATTGTCACAATAAGGTTACATATCCTGTCCAATAAGCAAGGGTTACATATATTACATCATGTCTTATTCTTGGATTTTGCTCCATAACATCACAATAATATTGACAGAATGACAGAAAGGGCTACACGTATTACATCATGTCTTATTCTTGAATTTTGCTCCATAACATCATAATAATATTTACAGAATGATGGAAGGTTGGGTTTATTTACACTTGGTAGAAACTTATATTATTTACTTGTACAAGAGCTCAAACAAGAGATACATCAATATATTATAATAATGCAATTGAAGCTACAAAATACTTATCATTTCTAGTATTTTTTGTTGTCTTCTAACAATTCTGATGACCAATTATTGCCATGTATGTGTGGTAAACCAAACATATGTAGTCAAAACTTGTAGACAATGTAGTCACAGGAGTAGTTGTTATGCTTGTAGAATAATTGAAGGAAGAATGTAATATAAGCATGGTGGCTACCAGAGAAGGTGTAATAGATACATGTGAGAAAGTTCAAGTATTGGTAATTGAAAGGAAGAAAGTTTGTCTAGAAAGAAGAATGAGAGAAGTGAGAGCCCATATTCTAAATGTAGCAGCTTAAAGTCAAGTTATGGATCATATGGTTCCTTTTGGATTAACTCTAAATTCATGTTCGGGTGCCCCCATTCCAACATAGGGAAAATAAAATAACATATATGTAAGGAAAATTTAGCTAGAAGTTCTCATAAGTACATTCATACAAGCAATACTAGGGTACATGTTACACTGAAATTTGTCACCATGACTATCTGCAGTTAATATGGCTCCATAAATAGTCATATTATCCTCCTTGTCAAGCCTTATACCTTTGCTCTCCATGTGAAACTTCAAAAAAGAGAGAAAGTCATTAAAAATCATGTTAATCTCTGGGTATGCAGGTTCTCTCTACCTTGCCTGCGTGTACGCATCCCAAGCTCATTGTACCTATGTACTTGTATGCTCTGTAAGTTAAGGGATGGGTGCGTACTCTTGTAAAGGTCAAAAGGCGCGAGTTTCATCTTAAAAAAGTTACTTGTGGTCACTTCTAGGGCATTCTAGAAGATTGTTTGACCCGTATTGAGTGCCTCCAGATGGTTCATGCATCCCTATGATAGAGGAACTTATCCCATCAAGAGTGGAGCTACCCCATCCAAAAGAGGGAGTATCCCATTGATGTTGGACCTGGATAACTTCCTCTATAACACTATAAATGCAGGCCTTGGGCCAGAGGAGGGGAAGTTGAAAGTTGAACATTCCAAAGGGTAGTTGCTGCTAGAATTAGGACTTCCTTGTAGAAGCTTGTGAGGAGAGATTACCGTCCTTTCTTGTTTCATTTGGAAGTGGGTGAGCTTGTCAAAGTAGAGGAAAACTCTTGTTGGACCCTGGGAGGAACTTGCACAACACCAAGGCTCAGGTTGTAATGGTTCCTTTTTTGTTTCCTTAATACAAATAAGTCCATTCTTCTCAATGATTTGTTGTTAATGAATTATTTCATGTACTCCTTGGTCTATATGATGAATATGCTTTGTTTTATGAAATATTCAGGTGTTATGTAATCGTTTGACTTGTTAGTGTATGCAGGTCTTAAAGTGAAGGAGGAGCTCATCTGGATCAGCAAGGCTGGACTGCTACAACAAGCGTTGGACCTAAGGTAAGATCGGAAAACACTTGGTTTCTCATAGAATAATGTATGCTTAGAGAAGGATTTCTCTTGTTCGGTTTGTTTGTCACTAGAGAGTCTTAGACTCCTAGGGAGGTTAGGTTTGTCCGCAAAAATAACTCTTTCTGCATGACAGTCTCCTAGCTAAGTTTATCGTCTCCCATCTGTCCTTTTGTCCATGTAACCCTACCTTCTTGCTCATCATTGCCTTAGCCTTCTTCAAGCTACTTCAGCCTTCTACACCTCCTCACCGCTCCATCCACCAGTACTTAGGCCATTTTAGACCCCTATCCTACCTCCAAATCCATCCATGCACCTTCCCTCACTCATCCATCCTCTAAAAACTGATTTCCAAACATCCTGTAGAAATTCTGAAACATCCTGTAGAAATTTCTGAACATCCTATAAAACCCCTGCAGACTTCTTGTAGAAGCTCACAAATGAGGTTTCTTGATAGCCAAACTTTGTGAAACTCTCTGGAAGAGTGTTAGGGACTCCTTAGACCCTCTCTAAACCTTTCCAACCTTTTCCAAGCATTCCTTTTCCTCGATCCACCCCTACACAGTAAAGCACAGTTCAAGCATATGCATGAGAAAATTGACAACTTAATAAAAAATACAAAAAGATGGTTTTTTAGGACAAAGGTCTTCTAAACACATGTATTTTACCTTCATATAATTAATGGCATCTCTTTCAGTAGTTTTCACTCTCATTTCTGCATCAGTAGGACTAGCTGGTAGAATTAGGGTTTGCTAGGGTTTGCGCTTTCCTTCAGTTTTTCAATCTCTTTTCACAAGTAGATTAGCTTCCTTCGAGTTAGATTTCATCCATCAATTAGAAAGCTTCTTCTAAGAGCTCATAGAAGTTGGCTAAAGCCCCTAGCAGACTTGTGCCAGCTGACCAAGTGACAGTTGCGGCAAGAGCTAGTACTTGTGCATACAGCACCGTCACTTCCAAGTTTGTTACGAAAAACCGGGTTGATAAAAGTAAAGAAGGGAGTCCCAGGAGTTGCAGAATTATTGCTGCAATATTGGAGCCCACCATCTTTTTTGTGCCGTTGCCGGGGAAGCGTAAGAGTATTGGTGATTGTTTCTTTTCTTCTATTTTCTCTTATAAGCTTCTGCTAAGTAGTTTATTTCATTTCCATTATGCAATTTCCTTTCCGCAAAAGTAAAGTAGACATTTCCTGCTTTCATAGATTAGCATGTCAATTCTGCAATCGTAGATTAGCATTTCAATTTTGCAATTTCATTTGAGCAAAATAGATTAGTCCTTTCCTGCTTTCATTTCAATTCCGCATTTTCATTTTAGCAAGATAGTTAGTTGCAGTTCAATCCATTTTAGTTTTGCAGGTACCAGCAGAGAAAAAAACCAAAAGCAAGAAAAAGTCTTTCCACCTCATGCCTCATAGGAACAGAGATAAAACCGGCAAATTCTTACCCAACAACTCCACCACATCACTGAGTCAACCTTCTCTCTTCTCTGGTGACAGTGAGCCAAAAAAACCTATAGGTGAACCTCCTGAGATATACGAAGGTCCTATAGCAGAAGAGGAGTTAGGAAACACTCCATCTGAAGCCATGGCTAAACACCGAAATGGTAGAAGAGAGGATGAAATAATAGAGGGTGCCTTTCCCATCTGAGAGACCAATGGAGACATGAAAATGAAAAACATAAGTCCCTCTGCTCTACCTCACTTCCATGGTCTGACTATTGAGGACCCTGATACCTTCCTGTTTGAGTTTGTTGTCCTTTGCCGAACTTACGACTATGCTGAGGATGAGAAAAAGCTGAAACTCTTTCCCTCTACCCTCAAGGATGCAACATTACGCTGGTTCATGGGGTTACCTGGAAACAGTATCACCACTTGGGCTCAGATGCAGCAAGCTTTCAATGCCAAGTACAAAGACTACTGTAGGTCCAAGGAAACTAAGGGAGAAATCTTTCGGATGACCATGGGCAGTGATGAATCTTTGGAAGACTATGAGGAGAGGTTCCAACTCAGTTATAAATGGACTAGGTGCACACTTGACCCAGAATCTCTGAAGCTTGTTCTGCTTTGAGGAGTCCCTGAAGACCTTCTGGACACCCTTAACATGCTAGCTGGAGGAGACATCTACCAACTACCTTATGAGGACATAAAGACCGTGTTTAGAAACCATTCTAGGGCGACCCAGAAGATAGGTAGGGGGAATCATCTCTCAGCTAGTCCCTCTTTCTCCAAACATAGTTTGGTAACCAGATGGAAGACCTTAAGAGCAAAATGAGACAGACTATTGCCATGCAACTTGATACCTTCCGAATTTAGCAAAAGAAAGAAGAAGTTGAGAGGGATTTGGCCATTTTTTGTCCTAGATGCATGAGGAAGCATCCCAAGAATGAGTGCCCATTGCACTCAGTAGAGGTATGTTTTGTTTGTGAGGAAGACCACCCTACCAACCAATGCTCTACCTTGCCTGGATTTAAAGCCATGTACCTACAGACCGAGGTGGCTACTGAACCTCTCTACTTCCTCAACCAAAGGAGGCCTCATGGACCCAGACCTTATCAGCAGGGAATGCAAGGGTCATCCCAAGCTTATTACCACCCCAACCAATCTGCTCATATGCCTTCTTGGGGTCCCCCTGCTCATCCTTCCTGGTCTGCACCTCCTCCATGGTCTTATCCATCTCCATACCACACTCAACCTCCTTCTCACTCGTTTAAATCTCATGCCCAGCCGCAACCTCAGTGGAATGCACCTCAACTGGGGTGGAGGCTCCAATACAACACTCCTCCCGCCATTCTGCCTCCACCACCAACTCAACCACAACCATTACCTCTTGCTCCTCCAAGACAACCCCAGATGCCTGATCAACTGAACCCGAACCCCAAACTGGGGAGACAACATGCCCTACCTATGCTGTGGAGATCCAGGAGATCAACCTGCGATCTGGGAAGGTCCTTCCAGAACGCCAACCTCTCCCGAGGAGAGGAGAGAAAAAGAAGTGAACCCCAGCCATTCCACCTTTCCTGAGCGACTCACAGTAAACCACACACAAACCAGAAGAGGATGAGCTCCTGGGAGAACTCAAGCAGTTGTGTGTGAAAATACCATTCTCCAGGCCATAAAGATGTACCAAATATACAACAAATTGATTAAGGAGAAGTGTTTCAGGCACCCAGGCAGGCGAAAGAAAGATGCCTCGACCATCAATGTCATAGGACAACTGTCCGATCTCATGTTGGGGCAAGTAATCTGTTTGAAGTATTTGGACCCTGGGAGTCCTGTAGTTGATGTCCACATCAATGGCACCATTATCCCCCACACCCTGATTGATCTAGGGGTTGCCATCAATGTGATGACCATGGACACCATGCTTAAGCTCAATCTTCAGAGTTCCCTAAGGAAGACCTCGATAGTGCTGCAATTGGCAGACTGCTCCACCGTGACTCCCGAAGGGATTGTGGAGGATGTCTTGGTCTCTGTTGACTCCTGGGAATACCCTGCGTATTTTTTGGTCCTCCAGCCTAAGGCAAAACTCACGGGATATCCCCTCATTTTGGGAAGGCCTTGGTTGGCTATTGCAAATGCTTACATTAGTTTTCGAGCCGGAAGCATGACCATCACAAATGGGCCTATGTCCAAACATCTGGTCCTATACCCTCCTACCCAACCTCTACTAGAACATGACTTACCCCTCTGGTTGGAAGAAGAAGAAGAGGATGAGGTCTACTCTACACCATTATGCACAGTAGAGGCCACCAAGGGAGGTACTCCAACCGAGGATGATTTGATCGAAAACTTAATCCAAAATCCTCCCCCTGGTGTGCTATCCTTGGAATAATTGGTGGAAGATACCCAGGCCAATGCTTTAATGGACCTAGGTGCCACTAATCAGACCAACCCCCATAGTTAAGAATGTGGAGTTTGGCCTTGAGAAGACTTTGAAAATAAGCTCCTCTCTCTCTCCCTCTTAGGAAAAGGAGCTATGTAGCCTCTTGACCTGCCATTTGGAGGCCTTTGCTTGGAGCTACAAGGAAATGAAGGGAATCCATCCCTCAGTCTGTATGCATCATATCTACATCAAGGAGGACTATAAACCAGTCAGGCAACCTCAGAGGAGAATGAATCCAGCCCTCAAGGACATTGTTAAAGAAGAAGTGCAAAAATTGTTGGATGTGGGATTCATCTACACCATCTCGGATAGCGAATGGGTTTCCCCTCTGGTGTTGGTGCCCAAGAAAAATGGGAAATGGAGGATCTGTGTGGACTAACAAGAATGGAACAAAGCCACAGGACCACTTCCTTACCTTACAGAATCAAGTGTTGGATGGTCTGGCAGGGAAGAGGTTTTTTCTCTTTCCTGATGGGTCAAGGGTATATCAGATCCAAATCAACTCGGAGGAAACAAGATAAGACCACCTTCACTTGTCCATGGGGTACCTTTGCCTACCACGTCCTTCCCTTTGGGCTATGTAATGCCCCTGCCACTTTCCAGAGAGCTGTATTAAGCATCTTTGCCGAGTTGGTCCATGATTTGGTAGAAATATATATGGATGACTTTACTCCTTACGGGTCTAGATTTCAGGAAGCCTTATCCAACCTGGGAAAAGTTTTGAGCAAGTGCATTGAGATGAACATGTCCCTTAGTCCTGAGAAATGTGAGTTCTTGATGACTGAAGGGACCATGTTAGGCCATACCCTTTCTCGCCGGGGGTTACAGGTGGATCCCAGTAAAATTGCTATCATCAAAAGGGTCCCACCTCCTCAGAAGGTGAGAGATGTTCGGAGTTTCCTAGGCTTAGCGAGATATTACCGAAGGTTCATTAAAGACTTTAGTAAACTAGCCTCGCCATTGTTTGGCCTCTTAGCAAAAGATGTTGAGTTTAAATGGTTGGATGACTGCCAGAAGGCTCTGAATGAATTGAAAGATAAGTTGGTGTCTGCTCCAATCCTGAGAGGCCCAAACTGGGCCCTACCTTTCCACATCCACACTGATGCCTCGAACAAAGCCATAGGGGCAACCTTAGGAAAAGTTGAAGAAAAACTCCCATATGCTATATACTTTGTCAGCAAAAACTTATCCAAGGCGGAAATGAATTATATGGTAACTGAGAAAGAGTTCCTGGTTGTGGTCCATTCCCTGAACAAGTTCCGACACTACATCACTGGCTATCAAACCTTTGTACATACTGACCATGCTGCAATAAGATATTTAACGAATAAGCCTGATGTGAATGCTCGTATTATTAGATGGTTACTTTTGTTGTAGTAGTTTGATTTGACCATCGTTGACAAACCAGGTAAATAAAATGTTGTTGCTGACTTTTTGTCTAGATTGAATTTCACTGTAGGTGAAGAAGAAATGGTGGATGACCAGATGCCAGATGAGCATCTGTTTGCTATCTCAGTACTCTCCCCATGGTTTTCTGATGTAGCCAACTATCTGGTCTCCGCACAATTCCCTCCGCATTTATCCTCAAAGGAGAAGAGCAGAATCGTGAGGAAAAGTGCCTCATTCACTTGGATCGGGGGCAACTTGTTCAAACTTGGCCCTGATCAGATCTTAAGGTGTTGTGTAAGGGAGGAGGAAGTCTTTGACATCCTCCTAACTTGTCACGATGGGCCTTGTGGAGGACATTTTGCAGCCAAGAGGACTGCCTTCAAAATTCTACAGGCATGTTACTATTGGCCCACTCTTCATCAAGATGTCAGAAGATACATCAGCCAATGTGACCAATGCCAAAGGATGTGGAAACCAACCCCAAGGGACGAAATGCCTCTCCAACCTCAGGTGACTCTTGAGCCATTTGAGAAATGGGGTATGGATTTTGTGGGTCCTATCAACCCCCCTTCAAGGCAAAAGTCTTACATCATTGTGTGCACAGATTATCTGACAAAGTGGGCAGAAACCAAGGCAATCAAAGCAGCAACAGAAGAAAAGGTGGCTGAGTTTTTAATAGAAAACATTTTCTACAAATTTGGCTACCCAAGGGAGTTAGTCACCGATCAAGGAAGCCAGTTCACCTCCAATTTGATTGAAGACTTGCTTGCTCATCACAAGATCAAGCATAGGAACTTCCCCCCATATCATCCTCAAGCGAATGGGCAAGTGGAAGTCACCAATAGAGCATTAGAGGGGATCTTGACTAAGGTGGTGAGCAGTAGCAGAAGGGATTGGGCAGATCACCTGGTTGAGGCCACTTGGGCCTATAACACCACTTGGAATACCAAAACCAGTTTCACACCCTATGAGCTAGTCTATGGGAAGAGAGCTTTGCTGTCAATCGAGTTTGAATACAACACATTAAGGATGGCAGCTCAGTTGGACCTAGATCTCAGTCATGCTCAACAAGAAAGGTTAATGCAGCTGAATGGGTTAGATGAACTTCGAATGCAGGCCCTCCTCCACTCAGAAGTGACTCAACTTCAGAGGAAGGTATGGCATGACCAGCACCTCAATGACAAACAATTCCAGCCGGGAGATTGGGCACTGTTGTATGATTCCAGACATAAGGATTTCTAAGGGAAGCTGAGAACGAGGTGGCTAGGACCATATGCAGTGGAAAAGTGTAATGACAATGGTTCCGTCCTTATCTGGACTATTGATGAAGAAGCCATCCCCATACTCATCAATGGGCATCGACAAAAGATCTACAGGAAACCTCTTTCGAGGCAAGAGTTCGTCAAAACTGTGGAAAAATCAGTGCCGGTCATAGAGAAGGGTTTTGCCTCTGTTTTGGGCACACCTTGAGCATCATTATATATTCAAAAAAAAAAAAATGCAATAAAAAAGATCCTTGGGTGAAAACCTTTCTGAGGCGCCCAAGGCAGATGGTAGGAGTGAAAACCTCATTGAGGCACTCCTACTGTCTCTCTGAAAAAGAATGGGAATAAAAAGATCCTTGGGTGAAAACCTTTTCGAGGTGCCCAAGGCAGATGGCAGGGGTGAAAACTTCATTGAGGCACCTCTGTTGTCTCTTAAAAAAAAAAAAAAGGAGAAAGAAGAAAAAAGAGAGAAACAAAGAGAAGAAAAGAAAAAAAGAAAAAACAAGTTGATCTCTGAAAGTGTTGTAGGTTGCAGGAACACAACACACTAAAGGAGGACTCTCAACTCAAGGACAAGGGTCCCTATCAAGCTACCAGGAAACCTCACATGCACACCTACCATGAACACTCATTTTTTTCAAGGTTTGAACACAATCGGGTCATGGTTCAGCCTTCTATAGGAAGCTACATGACTTTCTACAGGAAGTTCTATATTTCTACAGGAAACATCCTGTAGAGCTTTTGGACGGGCCAAAATCGACTACAGAGAAGGATTTGGAGATTGAAGTCGGTTGAGGAGGCATGCAACCACCCTTTTCTTCCATCCTCCACTCATTTCATCTCCTTTCACCACCATCACTCTCATCTGGGCAAACATACCTGCACATGTAACCAGAACTTTGTTTTTCAGATAAGAAAATTTGTTTTTTCTTTTTTTCAATCTCAAAAATAAGGCCTTCTGAGGCTCGAGCACTTCACCTGTCTAGGCGACCTCAAGACCCTTCACCTGTGAACGTGACTCGAATTATGTCAGCATGCACCCTAGGAGGAGAAACGACTACAGGATGTCCTACAGGAATCTTGTAGCAGCTGATCCAGCTAAAGTACCTACCAAGAAGACACCGGCAACTCGCAGAACCGGTGCATGCAGTATTCACCACCAGAGAAACGGGTCTCAAAGGATCGTAACCAGCAACTGTTGTATATCTAACCCAGAAATATAATGATAATAGAAATAACCCAAGAAATAAGATAGAAATGCTTCTTTATTATCAAACCCTTAAGGTAGGGCAACACCATACATTCACTCCTTAAGGAAGGAGAACACTCCACAAGCCATATGCCTGTTCATACAAGAATACTCTCTTCATCTCTCCATGTGGAGTCTCTAGCCTCTATATAGGCCTCATACATACAATACCATGCATCAATACCATGGTTTACTCATACCATCAACTAATACCATGGGCCCATTACATTATTATTAACTACTTGTGGTCCCTTACATGACATGGGTTAACCACCTTAATTATTACTATGGCCCATCCCATTATTACATTATTACCTTGGGTACCTCCCTCGGTACCCCATATTACCCCCCCTAGGTATATAACAACCTCTCCTGTAAGCATGAATTTCATCAACTAATGACCCTACAAACCCAAGTTTACGTCAATCACTCAGAGCAGTGGGATTACATACATGACATGAATTTGATTTGCAATAAGCGATACATGATTGAATTTGACAATGTGTACAACATGGGTCTCTTCATGACCAAAAGATAGGACAAAGATGGTACATGTGTATGATCAATACATGGCATCCATCAATAATAAAATATGAGATCACATTGATTACTCCTTAGCAACATATGTGAAGTCAAAGAAGACCTATAGCATCACAAACCATTTAAGTAGAATATAATTGATCAACAACATATTACAATGAACACTTCCATAGTAGCAAGCCAAATAGAATGGAAACATATATATCCTTCTCAACAATGAGTATATCATCTAGCAACACAAAAATCTAAGGAAAAGTAATCTATACAACAACAAGAATACCATTAATTCATCATAAGTAAACACACTTTTATGCTATTGTTGAGCTCCAAAACTACCCTTTCCTTAACAACTTTTTTCATCCATTCTTCTTTGCTTTTCCATGAAAAATGCATCCTTATCATCAATCCCCATTATACATTGCCTCAAGGAGAACATTTTAATGATTTACATGTTATACTTTTATGTTTGTTGTTTGAATAAGTTTTCGTCTTTTAGCTACGGAATGTAGCCACATTCTACAGCTAATCGGTTGTTCCACAGCTACCTCCATGTTTTTGTAGGTTTCAGGTGTCAAGAGGGAAAAGTGACTACATGGGTAGCTTGGAAAACATCAGGGCATCGATCGTATCCTATTCACCTGGCCCAATTTGACAAGGAAGACTCCGTTCAAAGGGAAGTCGAACATAGAAACCTAAGGCAAACATGACTTTGATTTGTACACGTTTCTCAGTGATGGGGTACGAAGTAGTTTCCTGAGGCTACGAACTTCATCAGCCAATTGTGAAAACTAAATCTATTATATACCTAGGGGGGATAATATGGGGTACCAAGGGAGGTACCCAAGGTAATAATGTAATAATGGGATGGGCCATAGTAATAAATAAAGGTGGTTAACCCATGTCATGTAAGGGACCACAAGTAGTTAATAATAATGTAAGGGGCCCATGGTATTAGTTGATGGTATGAGGAAACCATGGTAATGATGCATGGTATTGTATGTATGAGGCCTATATAGAGCCTAGAGACTCCACATGGAGGGATATGAAGAGAAGTATTCTTGTATGAACAAGCATATGGCTTGTGGAGTGTTCTCCTTCCTTAAGGAGTGATTGTATGATGTTGCCCTACCTTAAGGGTTTGATATCAATAAAGAAACATTTCTATGTATTCAGATCTTGTTATTCTTGGGTTTATTTATATTTTCATATATTTCTGGGTTAGATCTACAAAAAGTGGTATCAGAGCACTTTCTTGGGCACAAAAGTGGAATTTTGTTTTTTACTTTTTGCAGGATTTCGGGGGCGTCGAGTTGCAGAGAAGATCTGTATGTTTTGGTGCAAGATCTACTAAATCTGATTGTAGATATGGATTATATGTGAAAAAATACCTGATTTCAAAAAAACAATCGGTCGAATCGGAGTCCAGATGAAGGAGATATCGCTGATCTAAAAATCAGTGGGGTTGCAGATAATTTTTCAGGGCAACGATTTTGTGGCGCAGATATGAATGTCTTGGTGCAATATCTAAAATATCTAATTGTGATCTAGAATCTTTGTGAAAAAACACCTAATTTCAAAAAAAAAATCAGTCGAATCAGAGTCCGGATGAGGGAGATATCGTTGATTTAAAATCAGCTCTTTTTTTAGAAATTTTGGGTGACGGCGGGAGAGTAGCAACGCAGATCTGAAATTCCAGTGTCTGAATCAAGATTTCTATCACATGGGCAGATGCAGAATGATTGTTCCATTTCCAAAAATAGGTTATAATAGAGATTCTGAGCAATATTGACGAAACTGTGACATTTTCAAATTTTCGCCAAGTAAGTGAAATTTTTCCAAACCTTCATGGCTTCTAGCAAGGAATATTTTACAGGAAAAGATGATGGTCCTACTACTGAAGAATTCATACAAAGATACAAGTCCAGATATGGGACAACATGTGGGACATTTTGGAAGTTTCAAATGTTGTCTAATATGAGAGGTGAGGCTCAGAAATGGAAATTATTACTTAACTACGACCGGTTGAACCAAATTTCAGATGCCGAATTTGAAAAAGTCTTTTTGGACAAATGGTCTTGGGATAGGAAAAAGGAGAATGAGACACATAAGGGGTTAATTCCTACTAGTATATCCTTATTACAAATTCATGGATTGCTTCAGAAAGAGAAGATCATTGTTTCTATCAATCCTAGTTGTAAACATAATTTTATCAGTGTTAATTTGGCAAAAAAATTGCAAGTCCCAGCAAAACAAATTGAAAAAACACAGGTTGATAATGAGGATGTTCAAGTGTACAAGGATTTGAAGATTTCTATGGATAAATATGTGTTGCATGGTGATTTTTATGCTTTAGAGATGGATAATATGGATGTTGTTTTGGGATATCCTTGGATGGAATCCGTGGGTACTATCACTATTAATGTACAAAAGAAATTCCTGAAGTTATGGTATAAAAAGAAGAAAATTACATTACAGGATATTTCCATCCATAAATAGGTAGAGCACATGGAGGCTGAAGCAGAAGCTGTTCAAGGGACTGACATATCAGATGATGAGCCTTTGATGATCGACAATCAAACATAAACAGAGGTTGCAGAAGAAACGGTTACAGGTGATGATACATCAGAGGAGGGCTTAGTGGTTGAAGTCATCTTGAAAAAGAAGACACCACAACAGGCACCACAACAGGGTGAAGTCAAGCAAAAGCCATCGTGGGTTAAAACTTCAACATATCATCACCCACATCACCCCGCAAGACAACCATCAAGATGGAAACCAAGTAGTCACATGACGGATACAAAGGAGAGACGATCCACCTACTACACATCAACACAGAAGAGATGCCACGGTCAACTCCCATCTCAAGTGAGCGAGGCACCAGCAAGATCGAGGGTTCACCTTTCTCTTGGATGGCTAGATGCACGTGCATGGTATTAGTGGACTAATTTTTTGAGTAGATCTTATTATTTGTTTTCTTCCCATGTTTCGGGGACGAAACATGCTTAGGGGTGTGGAATGTTATATACCTAGGGGGGATAATATGTGGTACCAAGGGAGGTACCCAAGGTAATAATGTAATAATGGGATGGGCCATAGTAATAAA
>APFE031038312.1:34264-71241 GCA_000404065.3 Pinus taeda
ATTGTATGTATGAGGCCTATATAGAGGCTAGAGACTCCACATGGAGGGATATGAAGAGAAGTATTCTTGTATGAACAAGCATATGGCTTGTGGAGTGTTCTCCTTCCCTAAGGAGTGATTGTATGGTGTTGCCCTACCTTAATGGTTTGATATCAATAAAGAAACATTTCTATCTATTCAGATCTTGTTATTCTTGGGTTTATTTATATTTTCATATATTTCTGGGTTAGATCTACAACAAAATCCAACAGCCATTAACTTATATTTATGTCTCCAACAACTAAGGAAGAGGATTCCGTGAACTTGTCTGCCTACGTGTTTTACTGTAGCTTATTTTTATTCTTAAAACAATTGTATAATTTCTATATAAACACCCATGTGAGGAACGCAAAACTAGTTCGATTTTTCTCATGTGTTAAGTTTAGATTACCGCTTTGTAATTTTGAGAACACATTTTCGAGTGTTGATTAAGTTCATTTAACCTCAGCAGTTGCAGAGGGCCCCTGCACTAGCTAAGGTTACATTTCCTTATTTTTTTTGTCTTTCATAGTTGAATTGTAAACTTGTTGTGTTTTTCCATGATGTTTATAACCATTTAATAACCCTGTTCATAATGCAGTTTTTACTATTTTCCTACTAACGCAGAATGGCTTATTTGAGCACAGAATAGTCTTTTGGTTTAATTTCTTTTCAGTTCTTCATCAGTAGCTCGAAGTTGAGTTTAGTAGTGTATAGTAGTTTATTTCATTTGTTGTTCATTAGTCTTTAAGTTCTTAGTTAAAACTAATCACTGCCATTTCTGCCTTGTCATTCCATTACTATTTTAGTGACTCATATTGTAAGTGTATATTTCTAAAAAGCCCTTCTGGTTGATGGTTCATCTTAAACCAAGTGGTTGGATATTTCATTTATGTAATGAGTATTTTTCTGCAATTTTGTATTTAGTTTTTTTATCACAGTGAAGTATGGAGTCCCTCAAAATGTTATCACAACGAGGTTGTTCTCCCAAAATTGTGTAGCACAGTGACAAAGCACTTCATTTTGTTTCCATAGTAGATTAGTTGCAATTTCATTTTCAGTCTTAGCATTTCATCTAGCTTTGTTGCAATTTCATTTTCAGTTTTTTCATTAAGTTTTGATTCTGCCATAGTCTAATCAGTAGTTGTAATCTCACTTTCAATATTTCATTTTGGTTCTATTTTCATAATAGATAGTTGCAATTTCACTTTTAAGTCCTTTTAGTTCATGATTTGGAACAATAATAAGAGTAGGAAGAGAAACTATGTCTTCATTTTCTTGGTTAAAGCTTTATTTCCAAATCTGGCTTAAGGCACTTCATTTCTCTAGATTCTTAGCAGCAGTAGATTTAAGATGTTGTTAAGTACATTGCAGAACATTAGGAATTAAAGGATCAAACCCCAAAAACAACAGAAAACTCAAAAATAGTGAGGTAAGAAGGGGCATATAGCACATATAGTGCACTACACTTCATCAGTTTACGATACCCAGATTGATAATTTATGTAGAGAAATTTAGGACATTAAATTGACCAAACAACTATCCAAAACTTTAGGTCAACATTATGAAATAAACCAATGTGATAACAATAATGCTAACAATGCATTATCAAAATCACATGAGCTTCTCCCCTAAATATGTGCCAATTCTTGATCACCAAACTTGATAATACACTTTTTCTAAGGGAAGAACTATGTATATACATGAATTTCATTCATAATAATCACATATAGAATATGAAATGTGAAATGATGAATTTTACTCAAAATAAATCATTCACAACTCCCCCTAAGCTCATACTTCCCTATTTTCCTTAACACAATCATGTTAGTACCAAAATTTATCTTCATCAAAATCACAATTGATCTAATGAACTAACACACATGCATATCTCCCCCTAATATGATGCACCATTGATCCTACAGACATGATCGCCATTAAACTATCATCTACTCCATATGAACTTCTATAGTCCTTTTATAAATAATCATCATATATAATGGAATGTAGTGGGGACTATCCTCCTCTACTCTCAATTTGAAGAGGATGAACTTGACTTCTTATTTCTTCCTAAATATTGCTTTCGAATAAATATTTTGTCTACATTTCTAACTCCGTTTGCTATAACCTTTCCATTGTCTTCTTCTATAATTTTTCATCCAGTTGAGGTAAATAAAATTACATGCCTTTTATCATCTATTTGACCTACACTTAGAAAGTTATGGTTTTTCAATTAAACTAACAATAAATTAGCTTCTTATGTATTCTCAACATCAATATTAGCACTACCTTTTCCTACTACCTTTGTTGGTGCACTATTTCCAAGAATGAATTCACCACTCTCATTTTTATTGTGAAAGATAAATTTTCTCTTATTTCTAGACATGTGATGAGAACATTCACTATCTATGTACCATTGATATTCTTCTTCAGATGCACATACATAAAGGCCACACTTCACTTGCTCCTATTCCTTTTATTTAATATGAGAAGTGATGGTCGATTCATATTCTCAGGGCTTTTGATAACTGAATTCTTATCTGGTTGCTTGTTTTTGATAGGTTCTACTTGATGTCTAAAATTTCAAAATCATAAAATTGGCTTGTGCTACATGATTTTGCTACATTTCCAAATTTATTTCATGTATAACACCTTATGTGATCAGGTAATGAAGCAAGAGAATCATAATATTTTTACTTCGTGGTTATTCAATAAATAACTTTAGGACCAAATAAATTTCATTTAAAACAACACCCTTTAAAGAAAATTTAGTACCTAGGAACCGATGGACCGCTTGTGGAGAGACTATTTGCTTGAGTTTTGAATAATCTGCTTTTGCAATCACCTGCAATGCATCCAAAGTTGTGATAGAGAAAACATTTAATATCATTGACCAAAGGAGAAAATGGATTGTTATTTCTATTATTGGGAGAAAATGATTTCCTTTGAAATATCACTTTTCTTGGTTGTTGGTTTGGTTGACTTATTAATTCTTTATCATGATTTTCAAAATTTGCTTTGTTGTTTTCAAAATTTCTTGCACAAGCTTGTGGGATAGATTCTCCATTAATATTATCTTGAAATCCATGGCCTAATCTGTTGGAGGGAGACCTCTGATTCTTATGAAGATTATCCAATACCTTGGTTCTATATTTAGATTGCCAATGTTTATCCTTTTCTGCCAATTTACCTTTTAATGTTCTTACCTCATCTTCCCTTTCTCTTTTTGTCTCTTCGAACTATGTTCTTAACTCGATAATTTCTTCTATAATCCCATTCTCTTGTTATTGAAATACTTAAAGTATCTTCTCATTTCATTTATTCTACTTGTTGAGATCAGTTTTAAGAGAGATTATCTATGCTTCAAGTCCTTCACAATATAGTTTCTTCTTGTTAAGTTGTTTTTTATTGCTACAATCATTACAAATTCATCATGGTTCCTACTTTCATATTCTTGCAACTAAATCTCAAGACTATTAATCAGTTTCTAAGTAGAAACAAGTTTTCTCCTAAGATTAAACATGTCCTATAACCTTTCTTCTTCTAAATATTTAACTCCATTTGATATATTAAAGGTTATTTCATTATCATACTCATGTTCTGATAAACTACAAGTTCCTTCAAATTCATTTAATGTTTTAGAAACAATATTACCTATCAGTTTACATGATTAAAAAAATCTTACTTTATTAGTTTTTTATGCCAGCCTAAGCCGCAAATACCATAATGATGCAGCCTAAACTGCATATACCCATAGTATGCAAATTAAATTGCATGTCACAATATGTGTGTCCTAGGAATTCCTAAATATTCCTTTGTCTTAGTAAAATCTTCACTTAATCAAAGTTTAAGGTTCCTTAATTAAACTCTATGCAGAAATGTTTAACTTAGCTATCCAAAGTCTAAACCTTTGATAAACCTTTAAGCAGAACCTTACACAACCCTTCATAAACTTTGGTTAATTCTTAACTTAACCCGAAATAAATTAATCCCCCTTATTTCTATTATAATTCCATTATAATAGAAATATCTCATAAACACACTTAGACCTTACCTTTCCTCCCATTTTCAAACCATTGCACATTTACCAATGCTCTCCTTAGCCTGTTAAATCTCTGTTGTCGATCTCATTTCTTGATCTGATATTAGATTGGAAGCACGCGAGAAAAGTGGTTTTCTCTCTCCATCATTTGCTACATGTCAGCCACTAAAGGTAATCGCATGAACTTTTGCAAGACCACTTACCACATTTAGGACATGCGAGAAACTACTTACCCCTTGCGAATACCACCCATGTGCTCAATAAAAAACTTTAAAGAACTCATATTAATAAAGGGTTATCACTTAATCTCTGTCATTCATCTTCTTGAATTCATTTGCACGACTTAATCTTAGTCGTCTATCTCCCTTGCTCTCATTTTTTGATCTGACTGATCTAACGATTCCTGAACATTATTACGTTCTATTGGTTCTTAATGTGTAATCACCCATTCAGCTTTCGGCTTATGTATTTGTCTTCGCCTCACAATATTCACTTGTTATGATCTTGATCTCTTCTCGTGCCTTTATTCTTCCTCCACCTTCGTTGTAACATTAAATGCTTTCTCCAATACTATCTATGTGTAAAACCATAACACTCCTCTTTGTACTTCTTCTCTAATTCTGCACCCCTGCAACCTATGTTACATATAATTACTCAAGTTCACACACAACTTATAATTAAAATACACATCACACAAACTCATAATCGGGTTATCTATATTAATAAACAACCATTTACGCGGGAATTTCTTCCTCGACCTGATTTTCAATATCGATGGCCTTTCCTTTCTTGCCTGTAGGCCTAAATGACTAACTCTCTACCTTACTACTATGCCATTTAGGCTTACATTTATACAAAAGGTTCTATTTAACCAATTCTGGTTTAGATCCTTAATATGTTGAACTAAATCCTGAATATCCTCTAAGTCCACTTTTAACTCCAGTAATCCCTAAGAATCCTCTCTAGTTCCACAAAACCATGACACCACTTTCTGGTCTAAGACTTACAATTCATTTCCATCTCTCTCATCATAACTCATCATCATTCTTGTTCTCCTACATTCGAGAGAATTTACAAGTATCCTCACAATTTCTAGTTAATTCCTATTCTAATCACTCAAAACATTAATAATTACATATATAGGAATCTATTATACAACAAAATGACCTCCTAATGAACTCAGAGGGGAAAGACAAGATTACTGAAGAAAAGACCACAATTACAGGCCTTGATTCCACACTAACACTGGTTGCACACTAAAAACCTACTTTATAAGGCTTGTTAACAAGCCTAAGGGTGTGTTAGTGACCCTACTAACTCAAGTTGTTAGGCAGGGGACAACATTAGTGAAACTAGATGTAGTTCCAAGGGTCAAAGGACCGAATTGACTCACAAATATCTAGATATTTGTTCCTAAAAAAACTCATGAAAAGCAAGGAAACACCCAAATTCGAGATATTTGTAGGATTTCTAATCTGAGAAAAGGAAGCAAATGGGAAAGAGCTAAAAAGCATGGAAAGTTCATTTCTTTTTCCCTAGTGAACTCAAGGAGGAGCTTGGCAACCCTAACTCAATTTCTATATAAGCAAGGTGAGGGTTATTGTGAAAGAGGTCAGAGCATTTGAAAGGATAGCCTAATTAGCTGTTGAGAACTGTCTCATATCTTAAGAAGTGAGCTAGAAGGGAGAGACAGAGAAGAAGAAGGGGCAAAGGAAGACTGATACAACAGATGGTTGTAATCACTCTTTCGTTATTAATACAGAACTGCAGTTGTGTTCCCTACTCCATGTTGTTGGTAGCATAGTTCATTAAGTTGTTCATTCGATACTTGTTTATATGAGTAGTTTAGCTGTATGCAAATATATATTCGTTGTGTATTCATATATTAGTTTTCAAGGTTGTATGTGGTGATTGTGTTTGCCTTTCCTTTGTGCAGGAATTGATTTGGAGCCTGCTTTGAGGGAGTTCCTCTTGGTTGCATTGTGATCTCCAAACAAATCTAGAAGGAGACTTGAGGTAATATTCTTTCCATACTTTGTTAATTGATATTTGTCTATGAACATGTGTATAACTTGGTAGCATTTGCAAATAATCTTACAGTCTGTCGAAGGTCTCGACAAGGCCTTTGAGGGTAGTTTTCATTCTCCATACACCGTGCACTTTACCCCATAGTAGAATCCAACTTCCTTGAAAAGACAAGACCCCGTAAGTTAACTATAACACAATGAAATTGTTGAGCTGTATGCTCCTCCATCAGACTTCCAAGGTTAAAATAATCATGATCTCTTGATCATGTGCTTCAGACCCTTGTCTTCCTAGATCCCATACATTGTTCTGTAATTTGTCTTTGGTTGTTGTTGTTTTTTGTTTTTGTTCTTCGAGTTTCCACACTTTATGTTGCCTTGCTCCACTAGCTATGCTTTCACAGTCTGCTGCCGTCTTTCTTCTTCTGCTGCTTGACCTTCTTACTACTATTTTCTTCTCAGGCACCTTCTTCATCAATCTTATTATTCTTTCAATCTCTATGTCCAATTTAACTTTTGACTGATAATTACTTTTCCATTCGTTGTTGTACTCTATCTACTCATCTTCAAACTGTTGTTTTCTTTCTTCGCTTTGAAGTTGTTGGATTCTTACTTCCACCCTTTCATCCTTACCCTCTTGTTGCTTTCGAAACAACCTCTATTAAATATCTGTAAATTTCCTTTCAAGAAGTAAATTGTCCTTCAATTTTATTTGTACTTGATTCATCTCAAACACATTACTCTGTTGTTCATAAACTCCATCATATTTTCCTTCCTCTTCTTTATTTACTTGGCTGCTCATATGTGCCAAATTTCCTCCAGCATCTGCAACAAAACCTGCACTCACAAAACAATTTTTAAAATGAAAAACATAAGGCCTCAGTGCCTCTTCTTCCTTTGGCAACATCTCAGTATGCTGATTCCACCTCTCTAAAGAATTCTCTAAAGGATTCTAGAGACTGTTAGCAAGTCTCTCTTCCACACCATTTGTTTCAATGATGTCTTTCTGCTCTTGTCCACTGTAGTGAACTCCTTCCTCTGCAATCACACTGTCATACTGGGAGTTTTGCAGCAAATATTCCAACAATTCAATTTCTCTTTGACACTTCATAAGTATTTCATCATCACTTATAATTCCTGCATTTTTACACAATTTATCATTTTGAGAAGTACAAGGTTCAGCAGTCTCAACTGTTGCTTCACATATCAGTTCTTCGGACTGAATCCCATCTCCTTCTTCCACAAGAAATTGTTCTTGGATTGTAAGAACTTCAAACATCAATGTATTACTAAATTCATTTTGTTGCAATAATTCACTGTTTTTCCCATTTAAGAGACATTCTCCATCCTTCTTTACTTTAGAGTATTCATCTTCTGAAAGATACTCTTCCATACTTTTGATAGTTTCAAAAGGTTGCTCATCCTCTTCAAAACCTTCCCTTTTTAGTGACCATTCATCAGATGTCCTCTCTCCCTTTGCTAAATCTTTAGCATAGACTTCTTCTTTCTTAACATCTTTCAGTAGTTATCCTTCTTCTTCAATACATTTTCCCTTGATGTCCCTCTGTAACCCTTCTTCCAGAGCTATCCTTGTCTCATCATCTACATTAATATTCTCCTGCATTTTTTATTGATCAATAACATTAATCAAATTCATTAGATTACCTCTCTGAGACAGTATTCCTTCATTCGTCATCAGAATAAGATTCCAATATTCCTTCCTTAAGACAACCTTAAATGACTGTCTTCTCTCATTAAGTAACTCATCCATTAAATCTTACTCCTATAACTAATCAAATTCTTCCTCTTCTAAGAAATATTCTTTGTCACCTTTTACCTCAAGATCTTCATTCATCCTAAAGACATTTTCACAAGGTTGCTTTTCTCCTACAATACCTGCAATCATACACAAATTATCAGTTTTAGAAACATAAGACCTTGTGGTCTCTCTTGATGCTTCAGTCATCATATCTCCTTGTTCTCTTGAATTCTCACAACAATTCATAAGATCTTCCATAAATCTCCAGTATTCATCTTCACCCAGAACTTCAACATGTTCTGCTTCACAAATGGAAGCTTCAATTTCCAACTCAGCTTCTCTGAGTTCTTCCTCCAGCCACTTCACTTGCTTCTATTGTAGCCTTTTCTGTAACTTAGATGACTTCACTAGATTTTTCCTCAAGACCCAACCTTGTCTTTGGTTTTCCTCTAGTATCATCCTTAATACATTGAGTTGTTATTTTAATCCTACAATCTCCTTTTCATGATATTCTTGACTCATTCTCTTGCCATTTGCCTTAGCATCCTCCTTGATTTTTCTTCTGTTGTGGTCTTCCTCAGAACCTCTGTTATCTCTATTATGACTATCAGTGGCCATCTTCTTCTCTATCTTCATGAGTTCATCACTCACTTACTATGAGCTGCATTACAACCTTTGCAACAGCAAGTCCTCCTTGTTGCCACTTACCTCACAAAGCTCTCCTCTATACTTGGTATTTTGGCAAGCACTTGGTTCTCTATTCTTTCGAACCCCTTTGAGAACTTCTCTCTGCTCCTTCTAGGCTTCAACTCATATGCACCTTTTAACAACACAATTTTCCTCTTCTATTTCAATCAAAATGAAATTCTAGGTTCTTACCACCTCTTCTTTCACTCAGAAATTCTTACTAGCTTTCTTCATCCCTTAGCAATTCTACCCACATCCTTTGTGGAATTCCCTTTTTGATCTTTCTATGAGTTGCAACAAAACCTCTGCAGTAACAAGTCCCCTTCTTGCTACACATGCCTGTTACACAGCAATTTGTCACCGTCCCTGCTACCCCTGTCTCGTATCTTGGAGGACTCATTCCGGGACCTATGAGAAGTGACATGGCCTAAAAACACTTGCATTGCATTCCTTTGAACATGAGCTTTGTTGTCCCTGAAGACATCTCCTGCTGAAAAACCCTAAAAATAGCTCTTTTTCCATTGGCGCGGTTCCATAGTTCAGCCCTCGCGCCAAGGGGGAAAATCCTCCAAAGAGGGCGCCCCAATTGGCGCACTGTCATAAAGTCGCACCCGCACCAACCATATTAAGAGGTGTTTTTTAACAAATAAACGGCGGAATTTTCATCCTAACAAATTCCTAGACTGCTATCTATATTGAGTTGGGTGGTTTGGCTACGGATTTCCATAGAGAGGAAGTGGTTTGCCACCTCTCATGGAAGCTTCCTTGATGATATGGCCAATCCCATGATTATTGGTTATGATCCCCACTCCCCTTCGTCCATCTATAAAAGCTTGCCCATTTCCTTTGCAAGCTAGTTCCAAAGTTTCAGAATTCCAAAATTCCTAAGAGCTTCATGCTGCAAGAGCCTTCTTGATTCCCTTCAGGCCAAATCCAAGCAAGGAGACTATTATCCAAGATCTAAAGAGAGAGGCTTCTCCTTACTCCCGAAAAGCTTTGCAAGACATGTTCTACTGACAACCCGCCAAAGGAGAATCTAGCATCAAAACATTGGTTGTACTCTCCTTTGATTAATTATTAATGAACGACTATTGGTTATGGTTCCACTCTTGTTATTATTTATGATGATGTTGAGTTATGTCTTTTCTGATAGACATATAGTTGCGTATACTGGGTTTTATGCTTGCGTTTATATTGTTTCTTGTATGTGCAGTTGTCCATTCACGGAGATCGTGAGGATTGTGATCTGCCGAAGCAGAGGAACGAGAGCACCACCTCTCCTACAAACAATAGCATTGGAATCCAGGTAGGCCTTCATTGCTGGTCTGTTTATTTGCAATTAGGAACTTGCGCTATAGCATTTAATGATTGTTGCTAGACCCGGTCTGGGCTAGTATGGATCGCCTCTGTCCGCAGAGGGGATTTACCTCTTCAACAATTTGGCGGCTCCGCTAGGGAGCTTGTCTTGCCTTTTCGGTTGTTTCTTGATTTTTGCTTGCTTGGTCAGCCTTTTCGGCTGGGTTCTTTTGCTGTTTTTGCTTCTTGGTTTTCCTGGTTATCATTGGTCTGGTTTTGGTTTGCTTATTTTTCATTTTGGCACGGCAAACTTGACTGGCGCATTTTTTCGCGTAATAGTCACGCCAATTAGAACTAGTTGTCAATATATTACTCGCGCCAATCCTTAAAAGGCGTTAGTTCTAGCCTAACAGTCGCGCCAAGCCTGGCGACTACTAAGGTTTGCTTGATTTTAAGCCTTTTGAGCCTAGTCTTTGTTTTTGCTTACATTTTCTCGACTGCTTGAGTGTGTTGGAGTCCTGTTTGACTGGTTTTAACCTTCATGCTTTGGTTGTTTTCCATTTTCCATCGATTTCACGTTTTTAGCCCTAGGGCATCTAGTGGCTTTGTGTGTCGAGCCCTCCTTAGGAGTTTTTTGGTCTTTTATTGGTCCAGTCAACTTTCTGATTGCTGCCCTGCATTGGTTTAGTGGTTGTTAATCATTTCATTGTGTTGTTTGAGGGACTTAACTTTTTTTCACTTGAATTCCGCCTTGTTTCGCTTTCGGCCTAGATTACATGGCTCATTTGTGTCTTTGGGATTTTTCTCAGTTTTGAAGGACTGCTTTGTCAATTTAGGGATTTTATTGTGCTTGCATTGAGTGAAATTTGCTTGTTTTTGCTCTCTTATTATCATTTCTCAAACTGCTCTCTTTTCATTAGTTTTACAGTTTGTTTAGTGCATCTTGCCCTTAACATTGAAAAAAAAAATCTCTTTTGATTTTCACTAGTTAATGTGAATTAGAGCTTTTCATTGTTATTAGTGATTAGTGACTTTGAAGAAAAGATTTTTGATTTCCATTAGCTACATTAGAGATATCGTTGGTTGTTTTCTGATCATTTTGTTTGTGTTAAATCTCTCAACTCTCTTATAGTTAGTGTTCATCGAATAAAATGATATACTGTGGCATATAGCTTGCATTTAGAAGATTTTGAGATACTACATTCGCTAGGGCCTGAAAACTGAAACGTAATTGAAGATAAACGTTAAAATCTACTCAATTTAAACTAAGGAAGCATTGGAATTTAACGGAACATATTTAGAGGTCTAGGCTAGAGATGTGCCTCAGCGTCGTTAAACTTAGTCACTTTTGTTTCCACTCAAGGTTGGGTGATTCCTCCTTCTGTGACTCAATAGTGGTCTAGTACGGAATTGTGCTCCCACGTACCGTCGAGTATATGGGGATACCCAACTAGGTTATCATCCTTTATCCATAGGAAGCTGAGTCTGCCGCCCTATACCCGTGATACACCGAACACAACATTTGGGGAGATTTCCTGCACGTACGGAAAGTCCTTGGTTGATTTCTCTTTTTTTTCTAAAACCAAGGTGTATATTGCAGTTCACGGTTATTTGGTACACCCTCTTCGCCTAGTATCCCTGAGCAGTCATTTGATCTTTCCTGACTCCCTAAATTTGAAAGGATCACCAAGTGCTTGTCCTTTCACACTTGTTTCAAATCTAAAAGTGATACAGTCACCTTTTATCCATTTCTTGACTCTTAAAATATGAAATGGTGAAGTTTCTTAATTTCAATGTGGTAAAAATTAAATCACCCGCGATCACACACCCTTTTAGATTCTGCTTGTTAGCCATTTGATTGTGTGTCTTGACTCTTTTTCAACCTTGTGTGCGATTTTTAGTTTTTGATGGCAACTTTTCCAGAGTTCACCAACCCATGAATCCCCTCTAACGGGAATCCTAGTCATTTTCCTCCTTTTGGGAATATTGGTGCTCCTTACATGGCAACGTTGTCCCTTCCTAGGTTAACTGTTGGGTTGCCTGTTTGGTTGTTCTCAACCTCTGTGGTCCCTAATGTCCCAACTACTGGTCAATCAGTTCCTCCACCCGAACAACATCATGTTGATTCCAAGGTGGACCTCTCCCCTTCTTTACCCATTTCTACGTCCTCATCTTCTACTTCGCCTGGTGAAAGTCTGGATTCAAGTAACCAGGTGGCTAAGAAGAAGAAGAATATGATGAAGAAGAAGAAGAAGTCTGATAAGCATGAGGCCACTTGTGCAGCTACTACTCTGAGAATATCTCAGGTCGGACCACCTTCTGCTCCTCCACAGAAGGTCAAGTTTCCTTGTAAATTGTGCAAGGGAGACCATCTTCTCCGTGATTGTCCTAGCATTCCTAGGGTCTTAGAAGCATGGTCTCGTGATCTTACTTGCCCCTCATCATCCTTTGAAGCTTAAGGCGATGCTACCCTATCAACTGACAACATTCAGAAGAAAGGGAAGATTCGAATCCCCTGTAGACTACGTGAAGGCAACCATCCCTTTCACCTTTGTCTTCTCATGGATAAAGCTTCCACTGTCATGGAAAGTCTTACATCTTCCTCAGCCCAACTTCCCGTTGGTTATCAGAGTCTCTCTCCAGATCCTCTCCCTGTCGACAAAGAGATTGACTTAGATTCTTCTCTTGTCCGGGCTCCTCTTCTCGAACCTGGCTATGCTAAGCCTGGTCCAGACCAATCATTGGTCGGCGAGAGTATCAACTTGGGTTCCCCACTCGTTGATCACTCTGTTTCGGAAGAGCATCATGCTCATGTTCTTCTCATCTCATCAAATTCTCCAAGGTCTGAAAACGACTCTCCTATCCCAGCTGATTCCGAGAGTGCTTTTTCGATTCCTGTATAGCAGGGGGGCAATCATATGATTCCCCCACCGAATAGTTTAGTCGTTTCCTTCGACTGGAATCATTTGACTGCCTTCCGCCTTCCATCCGATGTGCCTTTCCAGATTACAATACATGCCTATGATAAGGCAGTACCTACCACTGTCTTAGATGAGGGGGCATCTGCCAGTCTCATGCCTTCCACTACTTGGCAAGTTGTGGGCTCCCCACAGCTTGTGCCAGTCACACAGAATCTGTTAGCGTTTGACGGAGGGACTAGTCAACCATTGGGGATCCTCCTGTAGTTACCTATTACTTTGGGAGGTAAATTGTCCATCTGGACGTGATGGTAGTTCCAGGACCCTTGGATTTTAATCTTTTGTTGGGGCGTGATTATACCTATGCCATGGGGGCACTCGTATCCTCCCTCTTTCGCGTAATGTGCTTCCCACATGAAGGACGGATAGTTACCATTGATAAGCTTTTGTTCTTTGGTCATACTGTGGCAGCTGGCTCGCCATCATCCCCTCCTGGTTTTTATCCACCGGTTGTATCTGCCCCACCGTAGGTCAACTACGTGGCTACTTATCCCGTGCCTGTATCCAGTGATGATGCTATCGTGCATAGTGTCCTGGGGGCATTTGGTCCTGACTTCCAAGATGTTGTCCTTCCACCGGGAGTGAAACTCTTGGAAGAAATGACTTCCTGTTCGTTATGATGAAGTTCGTTCGGAGCATAGTTTGCTTTCCTATGTCAATCTCCTTAAAAAATGAAACTAGGTTTGGTCGGAGCATAGTTCGCTTTCCTATGCCAAGTTCCTTAAAAAATGAAACTGGGTTTGGTCGAGCATAGTTCTTGATCTTGTGTCAAGCTCATTAAAAAATGAAACAAGGGTTATGAGGATAGTTCTTTTACTGTGTCGACCTCATTAAAAAATGAAACAAGTCCCTTTCCAAATAGAGACTTTTGATTAAGATCTCGTAAAATACAAGTTGAGTCTTTCCAAGATCTCAAAAGTGAACCTTCATTCCATCCACTTTGTTGAATGCAATGAAGCTTGGGAGGCATGTACCTCATTTTGCGTCATTATGCTGGGGGCATGTGAACTTATAACAAGCATAGTTTTTCATTTCAAGCTTGTGTAAACATGAAACCAAATCCAAGCAGAGTTCTCCATGGTTCAAGCTTGTGTAAAAATGAACCCATACCCGATGTACATTTCATGATTTCCATTTTTATCCACTCAATTATGCTAGATGAGCCTTGGTTGTTTCATTCCATTGCCACCATCTCTTTGGTTGATCATATGCTTTCACTCGGTTGTTTTTTCCTTTCCTGAGGAACCGCAATAGTGAGTGGTTTTATTAGCCAGCCTCTTGACCATTACATGTTTTGAGCAGTTCCACCATTGCCAGAACCGGTTGCTACCCTTTATACCACTCGTTCCTTTAGGACGAGTCACCTTTGAGCTCTTTTATAACTCGTAAAATATGAAAATATTGCCCAGTATTTTTTCCCTTTTTGATTCATTAAAGAGAATAAAAATGGAGGTTTTCTTTCAGCTATTTTCTGACCGTTTAAAGATGAAAAGATTGCCGAGTTATTCCTCTTGACTCGTTAAACGTAAATAAGAGGAAGTCGCCTTTAAGCTATTTTCTGACCGTGTAAATATGAAAAGATCGTCAGGCCCTTGTCGTTTCGGGCTTGTTAATGGTTACGAAACAACGTGGTTTTGATCGCTTTTTTACTTTTTCAGGTCGAAGTCACTAATCATGAAAAGTACTCCTCGATCGTAATGGTCGGGCGGTTTTTTCGAGTATTGTTTTATACTTTTTCAGGCTCGAGAGACACAACTTTACAAAAAAGAACCCCACTGGAGTTTTCTTTTCTACTGTCTTTTCAAACTCTCTAAACATGAAAAGACACTGATTTCTCCCTTTGTTAGACTCATTAAAACCGGATGACATTGGATTCAGTCGAAATGACATTTCTCAAGTTTCTCCTTCTTAGGGCTCGTTAAATGTACTAGGATGGATTCGCCCAAAGGGCGAACTTATGTTACAAGCATATGTTATCCCCTTCAAGCTTGTTAATAAAAATAATTGGGGTACTCACTAGAAATGGTGGGGAAAATGGAACCAGAATCATTGTCGTGTCGGTAGTATGTCACTCTTGAACATGGCACTTGTCTGCATTCGTGTCAGGGTGGGGAGATCTCATCTCGTGTTTCACTTGCCTCCATCGGTTTGGGTGATCCTGTTTGACCTCTCATCTGCTCTTTGCCTTGTCACCATGACCTTTGATCGATTGATGTCAAATACTGCCAAGTCCACTGTCATGCCACCGATATGTTCAAGAGAAGTTGACCTCTGCAAAATATCAACCTCCCTCTGATAACTCATATGAGAATGATTCACAAAAACATTATCTTCCTCTGTCTTGCGTGGATGATGTGGGAAACACTATGGCCCACCTTTGGTCAAGGTCACTTCCTGTCGACTTCAGCTGATTATCCAGGAAGCTGATATAGAGACTCCCTTCTGGTGCCTTGGAGCCTGCATGCGTCAATGGCAGGTTCTTCACTTTCGACGCAAGGTTTTCATCACTAGCCTCCGATCGGATGATTCTATGGGTGTTCGATGCCAACTCACTGATTCACACGTCGTAGATTGTACCTATAGTACCTTGAGGGCCATTGTCATTATTGGTGGTACCTCTCGTGTCTGTTAATAGCTTTCACCATTGGCTGGTAATCAGATGATGTTCCTACATGTCGACTTCAGCTCATATATTCGTATGCTTGAACTTGTACTTTGTTTGAATTGAGATGGAGCGCAAGACCCTGGATTTTGTCTGTTGGAATCGAGGTTGCGATTTTGTGGATTACTATGATTGTTACATGACTCATTCACTGGATGGCTGCGACCATGCCTGAGTCTATTTATCGATCCTCACTGGATGGCTGCGCCCATACCTTGGATCCAGATTATTATGTACTCTGCTATGGATGGCTACGCCCATACCACACATATCATGTATTTGAGATATCGGTTGTACTTCTCCACGCAGGTTTTTTCCGGCGGCAGTGTTTTCGGTTGGACATGTTCTCATAAAGCATTTCACCCCTCTCTCTCTCTCAGACCTCATGCTTTAGGGGGCATATGTTACACAACAATTTGTCACCGTCCCTGCTACCCCTGTCCCATATCTTGGAGGACTCATTCTGGGACCTATGAGAAGTGACATGGCCTAAAAACACTTGCATTGCATTCCTCTAAACATGAGCTTTGTTTTCCCTGAAGACATCTCCTGCTGAAAACCCTAAAAATAGTTCGTTTTCCATTGGTGTGGTTCCATAGTTCAGCCCTCGCGCCAAGGGGGTAAATCGTCCAAAGAGGGTGCACCAATTAACGCTCTGTCATAAAGTCGCACCCGCACCAATCATATTAAGAGGTGTTTTTTAACAAATAAATGGTGGAAGTTTCGTCTTAACAAATTCCTGCACTGCTATCTATATTGAGTTGGGTGGTTTGGCTACGGATTTCCATAGAGAGGAAGTGGTTTTCCACCTCTCATGGAAGCTTCCTTGATGATATGGCCAATCCCATGATTATTGGTTATGATCCCAACTCCCCTTACTCCATCTATAGAAGCTTGCCCATTTCCTTTGCAACCTAGTTCCAGAGTTTCAGAATTCCCAAATTCCCAAGAGCTTCATGCTACAAGAGCCTTCTTGATTCCCTTAAGGCCAAATCCAAGCAAGGAGACTATTGTCCAAGATCCAAAGAGAGAGGTTTGTCCTTATCCCCGACAGGCTTTGCGAGACATGTTCTGCTGACAACCGGCCAAAGGAGAATCTAGCATCAGAACATTGGTTGTACTCTCCTTTGATTGATTATTAATGAATGACTATTGGTTATGGTTCCACTCTTGTTATTATTTATGATGATGATGAGTTATGTCTTTTCTGACTGACATATAGTTGCATATACTAGGTTTTATTCTTGCGTTTGTATTGTTTCTTGTATGTGCAGGTGTCCATTCACGGAGATCGTGAGGATTGTGATCTGCCGGAGCAGAGGAACGAGAGCACCACCTCTCCTACAAACAATAGCGTTGGAATCCAGGTAGGCCTTCATTGCTGGTATGTTTATTTGTAATTAGGAACTTGCGCTATAGCATTTGAGGATTGTTGCTAGACCTGGTCTAGGCTAGTAGGGATTGACTCTGTCCGCAGAGGGGATTTACCTCTTCAACAATGCCTCACTAAGTTTCTCTCTTCTGAGCTTAGTATTTTGGAATCTCTCTGGTTCTCTCCTCTGGAACCAATTGACCACTCCTTGCTCTAGGTTGTTGCAATCTTCTCACTTGTTATATTCAATACCTCTGCATGATCTTGTTCTACCATTCACCTACACTTTGAATGGATTGTTCTCCGTCTCTTTGCATTTGCAAATTCTAGTACACTTTATCTCTATGTGCCTGTTGTTGGTTCTATATTTAAATCACCAATGTTTATCCTTTTCTGCCAATTTACCTTTTAATGTTCTTACCTCATCTTCCCTTTCTCTTTTTGTATCTTCCAACCATGTCCTTAACTCGATAATTTCTTCTATAATCCCATTCTCTTGTTCTTGAAATACTTAAAGTACCTCCTCATTTCATTTATATGACTTTTTGAGATTAGTTTTGAGAGAGATTACCTCTAATTCAAGTCCTTCACAATATTGTTTCTTCTTGTTAAGATGTTTTTTTATTGCTGCACTTGTTACAGATTCATCATGGTTCCTATTTTCATATTCTTGCAACTAAATCTCAAGACTATTAATCAGTTTCTAAGTAGAAACAAGTTTTCTCCTAAGATTAAACATGTCCTCTAACATTTCTTCTTCTAAATCAATAACTCCATTTGATATATTAAATGTTATTTCATTATCATACTCATATTCTGATAGACTACAAGCTCCTTCCGATTCATTTAATATTTTAGAAACAATATTACCAATCAGTTTACATGATGAAAAAAATTCTTACTTTGTTAGTTTTTGATGCCAGCCTAAGCCGCAAATACCATAATGATGCGACCTAAGCCGCATATACCCACAGTATGCAAATTAAATTTCATGTCACACTATGTGTGTCCCAAGAATTCCTAAATATTCCTTTGTCTTAGTAAAATCTTCACTTAATCAAAGTTTAAGGTTCCTTAATCAAACTCTATGTGCAAATGTTAGACTTAACTATCTAAAGTCTAAACATTTGATAAACCTTTAAGTGGAACCTTACACAAGCCTTCATAAACTTTGGTTAATTCTTAACTTAACCTGAAATACACTAATCCTTCTTATTTCTATTATAATTCCTGTATAATAGAAATATCTCATAAACACACATAGACCTTATCTTTCCTCCATTTTTCAAATGTTTGCACTATACTGATGCTCTCCTTAGCACACTAAATCTACATTGTCGATCTCATTCCTCGATTTGATGGTTATCATGTCACCTGATCATAAACTAACATGGGCGATCTCTACTGTTGATCTGTTCTGCCCAATCCAATGACTATCGCATCACCTGATCGCCAACCAGCTTGGCTGATATCCACCATTGATCAATCCCACTTGATCCAATGGTTATCGCAAAATCTCGTGCAGATATTTGCACAGTCGATATCAGATTGGAAGCACGTGAGAAAAGTGGTTTTCTCTCTCCATCATTTGCTACATGTCAACTACTAAAGGTAATTGCGTGAAATTTTGAAAGACTGCTTACCACCTTTAGGACGCACGAGAAACGACTTACCCCTTGTGAATACTACCCACGTGCTCAATATGAAACTTTAAAGAACTCGACTTAATAAAGAGTTATCACTTAATCTCTGCCATTCATCTTCTTGACTTGATTTGCGTGACTAAATCTTAGTCGTCTATCTCCCTTGCTCTCATTCGTTGATCTGACTGATCTAATGATTCTTGAACACTGTTACGTTCTTTTGGTTCTTAATGTGTAATCACCCATTTAGCTTTTTGCCTGTGTATTTGTATTCACCTCACGATCTTCATTTGTTCTGATCTCAATCTCCGCTCACACCTTTATGCTTCCTTCTCCTTCGCTATAACATTAAAGGCTTTCTCCAATACTATCTGTGTGTAAAACCATAACACTCCTCTCTGTACTTCTTCTTTGATTCTGCACACCTACAACCTACGTTACACAGAATTACTCAAGTTCAAGCATAACTTATAATTCAAATACACATCACACAAACTCAGAATCAAGTTATCTGTATTAATAAACAACCATTTACATAGGAATTTCTTCCTTGGCTTGATTTTCAATATCAGTGGCCTTTCCTTTCCTGCCTATAGGCCTAAATGACTAATTCTATGACTCCTAACTAATTGACTGACTCTCTACCTTACTACTATGCCTTTTAGGCTTAAATTTATACAAAAGGTTTTGTTTAACCAATTTTGGTTCAAATCCTTAATTTGTTTAACTAAATCCTGAATATCCTCTAAGTCCACTTTTAACTCCAATAATCCCTAAGAATCCTCTCTAGTTCCACAAATCATGGCACCAATTTCTGGTCTAAGACTTACAATTGATTTCCAACTCTCCCATCATCACTCATCATCACTCATGCTCTGCTACATTCAAGAGCATTTACAAATATCCTCACAATATCTAATTAATTCCTATTCTAATCACTCAAAACATTAATAATTATATACATAGGAATCCAACATCCTTGAAAACACAAGACCCCCTAAGTTAACTAGAACATAATGAAATTGCTGAGTTGCATGCTTCTGCATCAGTTTTACTTCTCCTTCATGGATGGCCTGTAGATTATCCCATACTTCCTTTTTGGTTCCATAGTCCATAATTTTCTCTAATACTGGATCAAGTATGTTACAAAATATTTCATTTAATGCATGACTATTGTTTTGTAGTTCTTGTCCTGATGGTGGAGTTTTATTATAACCATTACATACTAAATGTTTGAGATCCAAAATATGAGGAGATAAACACATAAAAAAAAATGCATAGGGACAACAAATTTTTAGGTGGAAACACATTTTGGGAGAAAACCATTGTTTCTAGTGTTTTGTATTCTTATTATTATTAAGAAAATCTTCTTACATATTGCACTAGCGCAAAATATTACTAGTATGCAGGCTCCTACTTGTAGGAGGCTACAACCTCTAGAAATTATGCATCTCCAACTGGAAGGAAGCTACTACTCCCTAATCAAGTTTACTGGCTCCTACTAGAAGGAAGCTTCTACTCCCTCATCAATTTCATCGACTACCACTAAAAGGAATATCCCACTCCCTCAAAGAAGGCTCCGACCTTTAGGACCTATGTGGATTGCATTTAAGAATAACTCACACTGGATCCACCGGACTCAAACACAAACCAAAACCTACAGGCCATGTTTCATCTGATTTTTAAACTAGACCCACAACCAAAAAGATGCTCAATCATAGAATAACTTAATACTAAAATACCAATATACTCTCTAAAACCAAACATTGATCAAACAAATATACTCAAATTGTATAACTGAATACCAACATACCAATCACCCCTCTACAACTAAACCAAGTCAAATCCTCAATAATACGGACCAAGTCAAATTCTTTGCTCATTAACCAAGCCAAACATTGTCCAATATTCAGTAAAACTCTTTTGCAAACCAATCTATCATTATCACGCAATTCAACTCTCATTATCCCACTAATTCACTCAATGCAACCATCATGATACTAATAGTTCATAGATCCATAACATAATACTTTACCATAAAATTTTCATGAAAAAATACCCTCTTGCTCAATCAATATTAAGGTGACCTCTAGCTAATCAACACTACCAAATTCTGACCTCAGACTCATTTATGAAACCATTACCACACTATGCAGTATCACTATTAGTAGCAGACTCAAAGTAGCATCACGAATAGGAAATTATGAGGAAAATATCATTAGATTTATTAAAAGAAAAATAGTAGCATTATTCACATCATCTTTGAAAGCCTCTATCATATGCTCATCATACTACCAATGCAGCAACCTTTGTCAAACAAACCATAGTCCATTAGAATATATAGACGTCTTTCATTAAATAAACGTACATATATATGTGCTTCCTGTGCAAAATAAAACTGTATAGATCTCAACATTTCATTATCCTCATGTTTTTCATCAAACCCTAGAAGAAAAGCATACATCACAGTGACTTCATCAAATTTTGACATTCATCAACAACTAACAACAATGACCATATTCAACAACAAGAAGCAATATAAATCAAGGTGAATTTACACAAATAATATATTTGATTGTTCAATATTATATCTTCATATGTATGTTTTATTCAAAAATACAAGTAGCGTACAAATATTAGAAAAATAGTCATTAAACCCTCTCTAAAAACACAATATCTGCTCCCGTGAAACAAGCATGCCAATCACAACATTCTACATACTACTCTACATAACAAGTTTTTGCATACATTGTTAAATCAACACATTGATCTCTGCAGCAAAAACATCAATGACAATATTAGACATGTAGTCAATCAAACAAATGTTAGTTTATACAAAACTTTCTTGATCTACAACACATAATCGAACCTCTAATCCTTGCATTCTCATAATAACATCTATGTTGAAACATGATTTTATAGAAATCAAATCATTAGATCTCCTCCTATAAGAAATTTAGTTCACATATTAGAGGTCAGACAAAACAATAATGATTTATATCGTATCTCCATTAGATACCTTAGCTTTTTACCTCGTCCTTATGCCCTAATGCACAATTGTCTAAAATAAATCACAATCAACAATACAAATGAACACACTACCATTTAATATCCTTCTCATTTTATAACCTCTTTCCTTGCCAATAACACAAGAAAATCCCTTGGATTTGTTGTTAGTAATTATTGAAGGAATCAAATAGATGTTGACGCGAAACCTTGGGATATTACCAAGGGAAACACTCACGGTTTTTTTATTTTCCATGCACAGGGTCATGTACGTGACTCTTTTTCATGATACCTACATATGTACGTTACTTTATCTCACAAGAGCAATGTTTGGTTTTGCAAACTACAAATTCTTCAATCTTTCTCAAATGAAACTTGTGACAAAGCTTCCAATTCACTTTATCATCCTCTACATCACCTATGCAAACATTCATAGTACCTACAAATATTTAGAAAACCATTGTAGCTCCTCAGTAATCATCGGGACTCTTGCAACACCTAAAAAATCATTAAACACATTCTTCATCCAAGATGTATCTAGGCACGTCATTTTTCACTCAATCATAATGTGCTAATAGTATGTGAAAAAACCATGAGGTCGATATCAAGGACAACACATTTGCCATAATTCCAATAATGGTTTACTTCATTTTTCTTTATGTAAATATTTTTTAGGCTAACTGTGTGAATAGATAACTTGTTTATGGCAAGATCCCAATAGCATCAGGAGCTCATAGTGTTTTTTTATTTCATTACTTTATTTTGGTTTCTTTTACTTTAAGAGTTGCATGAATAGAGGAAGAGACATTAGTGGTAGATTAAAAGGTAGATTTAGGCTAGATATTCTTGAAAAGAATCCTTCTTCTAATAGTGAATTGCTAGCAGATAAATATTTTAAGAAGGACCAGATAGACAAAGCCACAAAAGGAAACTCCAAACCTCAAATAAACAAGGGAACAAATTTCACAACTTCCTTTATTGATTCCATAGTGAAATATACTCTAGTTGGAGAAAAAGAATAAGAATGTAACTCTAAACCTCAGGATACAACAATAAATAAAGTAGAAGATGCAATAATTCCTCAAACTACTTCTATAATGGGATCTACTCTAGTTATAGAATTAGAACCATAATTAGAGATAGATTGTAACCCTTCTTAGGGGCCTAAATCACCACACATGGAAATTGAATTCAATATGTTGGAGGATAAAGACATGGAAAAGAGAGAAGAAGTGTTTGTAGAAGGACTAGCCGGAATGAATGAGGAGGAAGAGGTAACCTTTGGATTCCCCATTGTGGATTCTAACATAAAGATCCAAATGGAAAATATCCCTCCATCATTTATACCACATTTATATGAAAAGATTAATGAAGACCCTATTTTTTTTTTTTTTTTTTTATATATTATGTGGAAGTTAGGAATATTCTGATTATGCCTAAAATCCTAAGTTATTCCTTTCCATTGTCATGGATGCATCCTTACTCTCATTTATGGGGCTAGGGGGTGAAACTTTAGAATATGGGATGGGATACATAGAACCTTCCTTAAAAGGTGATGAGAATTCTATAAAACCAAGGAATTAAAGGAGGAAATCATTAATCACACAAAAAGAAGATGAAATCTTGGAGGATTACCTTAAACTATTCCTATTTTACCAAGAAATAATGAGGATAAAACCATACTAGAACCAAAAACAATCCTTGCAACAAGGAGCAAGAAGTTACAAAGTCACACAATTATTATGTTCCTCACTAAGTCAAAGAACCTACTAAAAGAGGAGGCAAAATGGGAATATAATATATTCATGAAAAAAAATCATAGCTAATCAATCCAAAGATATTTAGTTAATACAAATTTGCTACTATATTAGTGTTGTCTACTAGACACCTTAATTGTAATTGCATATTTTTCTCCTATATATTGTAATCCCATACATTAAAGTTGAACACAGATAGAAATTATTAGTCTTACTTTGTCTTCTGAGGCAATACTATGACTTACACTATTCTTTGAGGATACCAAATTTTGATGATCTGGTTATTATTATTTAATTTGATGATAACTCATGATGTTCTTATTCAAATTTTATTCTAGACTATGAAGATGGTTATAATACTTGTAGTTATTGATGATTTTTATGTTACTTATGATGCATTTATTTTGAGTATTTATCTTTGTGATCATATGTTACTAGTATTTGCTTGATTGTGGTAGGAATCTACCTTAGCACACATGTGTGATGAGGAAATAATTCTAGTATGGTTATTTGACTATAATTTCTATTCAAAAATTGGAATTATCTATAATATATTTTTACAAATACTAAAAACATGTTAGTGGTTGTAGACATGGGTCTAGTGCTTAATTGAATTACTCACAAATGGGTGATGGGAATGTATAGAGTATAGTGTATATTCATGGAAGGGGTGGGACAACATCCCTAATTCCACCCACTATCACTTTTCCCATGGCTTGGGCTAGAAGGTGCTAAGCACATTTGCCTTAAAATTTCGTGACATCGTGAGGTTTTGACCAAAAATCCAGTCAGTCATTATTTTTAACTTAGGGGAATGCATCAAAGTCGACACCTTGATCATTGGTCACAATTACTGTAACAACCCTGGTGAAAATTCCATGTAATAAAAGTTAAAAAAAACCATGGATGAATGGGATACTTATTCCAAGCTAAACGTTGGGCATGACATCCTAGGGTATTTTCATTTGGTTGTTTATGGCTAAGGAAATTAGAAAAGGAAATGGCTAAGGAATTAAAGAGGAAAAAAGGTATTTTGGCACATTCATTTATAAAAATAATGGAAATTAGAAGAAAAGGAAGGTGAAAAGTCACATGTTGCATGTGAGGAGGATATTGAAGGAAAATAAAGGAAAATGAAGAAAATAAAGGCCTAATTAATAAAAAGGCTTCTGAGGATCAATGGGCAAGGCTTGATCAGTTCAGCTTTGGAGCTATCTCATTATTCTCTCTCTCTCATACTCTTGGATACTTAGAGTTTTCTTGGAGCACATTCACATTGGAGCAACAAAGGAAAAGAAGGAAAGAGAAACCAAAGATCAAGAAGGGAAAGGAAAGATCAAGCAACTACAATAGGCTTCATTGTAGGTATTGACTTGCATGTGTATTTTCATTTGTATATTTTGCATGCATGGGATTTCATGTGTTTATTTCATACCATGGCATGCATTTTTCAAGGTGTGATAGTACCTTCAGCCTAGCCTTTCCATTCCCTAATAGCTTTGATAAGATGGGTTCTCTCATTCAATTTATGTGGGATGGATGGATTGGATTCGAAGTTGAGTGGGGTGGATCTCCTAATTGAAAAACACATGGTGTAGTGGTATCTGAACCAGACTAAGGACACATAAAGCCAATGGCCTAGTAACCACTGAACCATATTATGGGTTGTGGTAAAGCCAAATTATCTGCCTCGATGGGCCTAGGAATCCTTGCCGATGAATGGTGGGATATATGGTAAAGCGAAGAGGTAAATTTTCTCTCCATTGGGACTAGTGATTTTTGGATGGAATGCACATTAAATCCATTAGAGTATATCTCAGTGTAGGGCCTACAGGTCCCTGGATCAGACTGGGAATGCACGGTAAAGCCTGAGAGACTAGGAGGCACTCAAATTCCTCACAGTGTAGGTTGAGAAGTCTGGTGGAATCCATATTCATTGGTTTTTCCATGTGTTCTATGAGTCCCACATTCATGCTTGGAATATGGCATGGGGGTGATTGGCTAAAGAGAGACTTAGCTCAGCCAATCAATGGTTGGGTGGAATGTGGTATTCCCATCGCCAGTTGGTTTATTGCATTGATTAATGAGAAATCCATTCTATTGATTTTCATGTGTAAATTCACTGGTGTATATATGGATTTTGATGGCTGATATGTTTATTGTATTTTTTTTCCTATTATGTTGGTTATATGCACATTTTATGAAAAAAATTATGTCTAGCTCTTAGCATGTTTCTACTTGTATTTGAATTGATAATGTATCTATGACCTATTACATGATGAGGTAGAAAATGACATGATGAAACAATGGTTGATGGCGATTCTCAGGTAAGTATGAGACCCATAAACTTAATTTTTCTATTTACACCTGTAGGTTACATGTTTATGATATGTTTGATGAAATGTTTGTCATCACTAGTAGGGGTCTAGTTAAGGTCTTAATAAAATATTTACTTTTGTAGCATTGTTGCCCTATACTTTACTTGATTCTGATCTTTCATTCCATTTTAGGCATTGTCTTGGGATCT
The DNA here is from genome assembly GCA_000404065.3 of Pinus taeda. NCBI lineage: Eukaryota > Viridiplantae > Streptophyta > Pinopsida > Pinales > Pinaceae > Pinus > Pinus taeda. Next base: position 60,036 of record APFE031038312.1, read on the forward strand.
GGGCCTGAAAAAATGGCTTAAATCCCAGGGTCGCTAGCACAGAACTGGAAACTTTAGTCCACAGTCGTTGAAAGGCAGGCCTATGAGAGAGACTTTGGGTTTCTAGTCACTCGTTTTCCCATAGCATGAGAGCGACTATGGCCTTAGAGGTCCAGAACAAAAATGGGACTCAGGGACAAGCTATCTGACTAGCTAAAGTTTCTTCTAAGGGTTCTGTTGATGATGTTGGATGACTGTGTATGCTATTACATTGATTCCACTTCCTTAAGGTAACATAGGAGGTTGAATCTGATCATAGTAGCTTCTCATCTCATGTTTACCCTGATTGGCATAGTTACTTGGGTGGATGTGGGAGGAGGGTGTTACGGAGTGGTATCATAGCATGGTTCAACTCTCAGACTAGATGGGTTGAATGTGTTAGTCATGCATGCATGTCATTTTCATGTGTATCTCCTACTCTTGCATTTCATGTGCTTGTTGCATTTGCTTGATTATTGATTAGGGTTCTTGTGGAGTACGTAAATTCTCTTTGCAGATAGAGACAATCCCTCTACCCCAAGAGAGTGAGTCTAGTCATAAACAAGGCAATCTGAATTAAATTTCATTAGATTAGAATCAAATAACAGAGCCTACCTCTTATAACGCTAATCCACTTGATGGTGATATTCCTTCCTTTCTCCAGCTTTCTTTCGCTCTTTTCATTCAAGTACCTGAAATAAACATGCAAGAAACAACAACAAACATGATAGCATAAAATCAAATCCAATCTACTTAAAAGGTCAAGGAGTCCTAAGCTATCAACTGTATTATTACACTCGATATAGGAAATAAACCATTAGTTGTATTAAAATAAACTTCAAAAAGAAACACAACCGAAGCCTTGACATTGGAGATCTCCTTTGCGGTATCCAAGTCCTGCTACATGCCTTTTCAACACTCTTTTCCTCCTCTAGCTTGACATCAAATGGCTTCCAAGATCTAGCTCTCTCTCCTCATGCTTTAGTTACCAAAGACTAGTCTTTTGTCATGTAAAACTAATCTTCTTCTTCCAAAAGTTAAAGATTTCAGAATTTTGCAGTTGCTTTGTATATTGTAACCAAAGAGAGTAAGATGAAGTGGTTTGTATAGGGAGAGTAGGATAAGAATGAGATCCACTCAAAGGGGAAGAAGGTTTTATCTCCTTAGGAAGATCCACTTTTAAGGGGGAAATAACCTTATATGGAGTTCTTAGCCCTTATCCAACGAAATGAACATTTAATGCATTGCCACTTGAAGTTTCTAGACGTGAAACTCCATCTCCTTTTGTAAAAACTTTCCAGAAGTAGACCGGTGCAGGTATTGGGCTAATAGTAGCACTAATCAACACGGATCATAGTGTAAAATTTTGGCATCGGCATGGCTAAGACACTGGGAAAGAGCATTGTTCTTAAAAAATGGGTCTTAAGAAGGATTCTGTGGAAATGTTCTGAAGGGAGTGGGGAATTCTTTCTTCAAACTTCAAGGGATGCAAGAGCATAGGTTCCATGGTGAAAGTATAACACAATAGTCACTACTAGGGTTCTCTGGGATCAAGAATGGGGAGTGACAGGAGAGTGACAAATTATTGTGTAATAGATGCCCCCTAAAGCATGAAGTTAGAGCTAAGAGAAATGGTTGAAATGCTTTAAGATGAAACAATCACTTAGAACACCAATATCGGAAGACTTGCAACTCAAACATACATGTACATATCTAAAATATAATAGTCATGCCTGATAAACATGAGAGGTATATAACAATACATGAATCCATGGCATAGACACAACTATCAATCAAGAAAAGGATCATGTGCATCGATCCTCGACATGGATGCAAACATCCGACTGAATGGATCATATGAAATAGATCCATGGCATGGGTGCAGTCACCCGCTTAGAGAGGATGAAAATGAAAAGACCCAAGGTATTTTTGTAACCTCCTGGTTACTAGATTCCAAACTTTCACCAAGTGAAGTAGAAGAGGAAGATGAAGAAATAGGGGAAGAAGGTGAGAGGTCAACCTTAGAATCAACGTGATATAGTTTAGAAGGTTGGATAGGAGTTGGGACACTCAAGACCACTGAGGTCAAAAATAACTAGATAGGTCAACCAATGGTTAACCCAGGGAGGGACAAAATTGCCATATAAGGAGCACCAGCATTTCCAAAAGAAGGAAAAGGAACATAATTCCCATTCGAGGGGAATCCTTAACTGGTAGACTCTAGGAATGTTTCCATTGTAATCGACCTTCAAAGAAATGCTAAGGAAGATAACTTGAACAAGGAATGTTTCGTGGGTAGTTAATTTTAAGACACTGAAATAAAAATTTTCCTTTTCATATTTTAAGAGTTGAGAAAAAGGAAAAAGGGAACTCTAGTCGCTTTCATATTTAACGAGCTTGAAAGGACAAGTTCTTGATGATATTTTAAATTTAAAGAGTCAAAAAGACCAAAATGACTAATTAGGATAATCTAGCCAAAAGGATTACCAGGTAACCGTGAATCGCAGAATACCTCCTGGTGAATCGAAAAGTACCAGCAAGCAATCTCCCTGAATGTTGTGCTCGGTGTATCACGTTTACAAGGTGACAGACTTGGCTTCCTATGGATAAAGGATTGTAACCTATATGGGTCTCCCTTTATATACATGATGGTATGGGGAGCACAATTTTGTACTAGCGATGTCTAATGCTGAAGAAAGTGACAACTGCTAGGTTTAAAGATGCTGAAAAACATCTCTAGCCTAGACCACTAAATGTGAGTGTTAAGTTTCAATGCCTCCTTAGGTTAATTAAATAAATTTTAATGCTTGAACTTGAATTATGTTTCAATTCCAAGGCCCTATAGTTGTCATCTGAAAACTCCTACATGCAGTGATATGAGAAAAGAAATCTTTCTTCGATGAAAGTTAACACTAATTGAGGGATAAAGAGCACACAATCAATGTAACAATCAAAGAATGAAATCTTTCACTAATACATGTCCTAAATGCACTTAATCTTCCCTTAATAACAAAATAAGTTTCATCTCATTTCCAATGCTTATGATGATGGAATTCTAGTTTCTCAATGATGTTAATAATGCAATACTTTCACTTAAGTAAAGTAGAATGATGTTCTTATTTTCATAAAATGCAAAATGAATCTTGCACACAAAGCACTTTAATGAAAATTTTCACAATTTTGAACAAAAAGGCGTCGATCAAACCTAAAGCATGATAAATGAAACCTAAAGCCACTTCTTCCCTGAATCACACAAACCAAACACACAAATGCTTCAAACGAAAAACCAAGCAATGTAATCTATGCTTGTAAAGAGAAAAGAGACACTCAAAATAAGAGAACAAACGAGACTCTTTCACTCATTCAATTGAAAATGAAACAATCAAGATGTTGTGATTGAAAGATGGATTAAATGAAGCAGCAAATCAGAACCTTGACACAATGAGTAAAGAAATAAATGAACAATAATTGACCTAGATGCCGTCAGGTCATAGAAACCATCCAAAAAAATCAAGCAATGAAACTTCAAGCTAATCAATCAATAAAAACCAGCAAACAAAGCATTCTAGTCACTTATGGGTGGAAGAAGAGAGTTTAAGGGTCAAGACACACTTGCACTAGAATGGGAGGAATTCTATTTTTTTCTTAAATGAGAGACCAACATGACTTGTCAGGCCACAACTAGCGTTGATAGGCTTGACCGACGTGATTGCTTGGCCAAAAAGAGTGATGATCATTGTATTCAAAGAAAAAATAAAAAATAACTTCAGACAGGGCCAAACTTAACACATCATAGGGTGGGCTAGTGCATGTATGCCTTCAAACAGGTCAATATAGATCCAGAAGACCATAAATAAACAAACTTGGCACACAAGTAGAAAAAATAGATTGATGAAGAGGAGATGTATTTCCCTAGTGGAGTCGCCAATTTGTGGAGTAGGTAAATTCTTTCTATGGATAGAAACAATCCCTCTAGCCCAAGAGAGTGGGTCTATCCACAAACAAGACAATCTAATAAAAAATTCCTTAGATTAGAATCGAATAAGAGGGCCTATCTCTTATAACACTAGTCCACTTGATGGTAATATTTCTTCCTTGCTCCAGCTTCCTTTCACTCCTTTCATTCAAGTACCTGAAACAAACATGCAAGAAACAATAGCAAACATGATATCATAAAATTGAATCCAATCTACTTAAAATGTCAAGGGGTTATAAGCTATCAAATGTAATATTACACCTATTATAGGAAATAAACCATTAGTTGTATTAAAATAAACTTCAAAGAGAAATACAACCAAAGGATTGACGTTGGAGATCTCCTTTACCATATCCAAGTCCTGCTACATTCCTTTTCAACACTCTTTTCCTCCTCTATCTTGACATGAAATGGATTCCAAGATCTAACTCTCTCTCCTCATGCTTTAGCTAAAACAGACTAGTCTTTTGTCATCTAAGACTAATATTCTTCTACCAAAAGTTAAAGATTTCATAATTTTGCAGCTGGTTTATATATTGTAACCAAAAAGGGTAAGGGGAAGTCATTTATATAGGGAGAAGAGGATAAGAATGAGATCCACTCAAGGGTGAAGAAGGTCTTATCTCCTTGGGAAGGTCCACTTTTAAGGGGGAAAGAACCATATATGGAGTTCTCGACCCTTATCCAACCAAACGAACATCCAATGCATCACCACTAGAAGTTTCTAGACGTGAAACTATGTTTCCTTTTATAAAAAAATTCTAGAAGTAGACCAGAGTAGGTATTGGGCTAACAATAGTGCTGGTCGGCATGGGTCATAGTGTAAACTTTCACCATCAGCACAGGTGAAACATTGCGAAAGAGAAATGATCTTAAAAATTGGGTTTTAAGAAGGATTATCTGGAAATGTTATGAAGGGAGTAGGGACTTACTTCTTCAAACTTTAAGGGATGCAAGAGCATAGGTTTCATGGCGAAATTATAAGACAGTAGTCACTACTAGGGTTCTCCGGGATCTGGAACAGGGACTGACAGGAGAGTGACAAATTATTGTGTAATAGTTCTACTATGGTTAGCATGGAGAATTTGATGTTGTTTTCATGAAGAGTATTTGACATGAGTATGTGAACGATTGTATCTGGTTATTTTTCGCTTACAAGTTGATTTTTTGTCACCTACTTACATTCTTTTATGTTAAGTTACATTTGGAATATTTTGGTTACATGTATCAGTCTTGTAGGTTGATTGCAAGAACTGATCAATTATGTTCGACTACATGCATTTATGCATATTTGTGGTTGGCTAGGCATTGCTTATGCATATTTTTGGTTGCATGTAACAATGTGTATAATGGAGTAATTGTTGTTTTCATGCATGAGGTTATAGCGTGCATTTTTTATATGACCTTGCAATGAGGACCAAATCCTAGCTAGAGTGATGTTTATGTGTTGATATATTTACTTGTGTATGTCGATAAGCTATTATGTTTATGTTATATATGTATCACACTGATTTGGTGATATTGCAGATAAGCTATCTCCCCGATATATACTTAGGTAGGTTGATTTATTGTGATTTGGTTTATCTGACATATTATGCATTGCAGAAAGAGAAAGATAAAATGGCTAGCAAGGTGGTACATTACGTCGAATCTCCCTATACATCAGATGAGTAGCATGGTGTGGGGCATACTTTTGATTTGGATGATACATTGAGAATTTTTAAGGAAGAGATAAGGAGTTGTAAGGTAGATAATGATATGATGATATAGGCACAAGAGAAGCAAGAAGAGGTCAATACTATACTTCTTGAGAGTTTGTCAGAACTACAGTGACAAGGGCCACTTTGAATAAGACATGCACATGAGGATGGGATGAATGGAGCATATGGTAGTAGATTTCTTGGTAGACATAGGTCAGATAGATCTGACACAATGAGAGATGGCAGGTTGTTGGACACTCTGGAAAGGAGGGGCATGAATACAGGTATTACTCTAGTTCTTGTTCTGATAGACATCATGATTTCCATCACTATCATCCTTACAAGAGTAATGATAGGGCATACTTACTGGATGAATTCAAGAAAGAAAAACCACCTAATTTTTATGGAGATTTGAGGAAGTCATAATAGAGGCTTGGATAATTGGGATGAACAAACTCTTTGAGTTGCATGAGTATGCAAGTAACATGAAGGCTATAATAGTTTTAAAGGTAAAGAAAACATTTGGTGGGAATATGCTAAGCGGGTTAGAGACATGAGGATAGATCACTTGATTTGGCACGAATTCAAGAGGATTGTTAGGAAGAATTACTTTTCATGAAGGTACTATGACAGTAAGACAAAATAATTCTATGAGTTAAAGACGTATCTATGAGAGATGAAGAGTACACGGCCAAGTTTTGGGAGTTATTGAGGTATGTACCATACCTTATTGATGAGAAGTCTAAAGTTCAAAGATTTTTTAGTGGTTTTCCATTAGCATTTAAAGATCGAATTGAGTATGACTAGCCTCAGTTACTTGAGGAAGTTATTGGGAAACTGAAGCATTGTTATGAGCAATCAAAGCATAAGAATCAATCTCAGCAGGGATGGAAGGGAAAATACAAAGGTAGATGTAAATGGTAGCCTAAGAGGAAAAGGCCTCAACATGCAGGTGGGAAAGAAAATAGGGCTCCAGAAAAGAGATTTAATGCAACTAGAGAGGGACATGGGTCATAACAGTAGCAACATAGAGGTGAGGGCACTGGTCATTTGGAGTGTTGGATATGTGGTGAGGAACACCTTAGGAGAGATTGTCGACAACATCAGGGTGGAAGGTCTAAGATATAAAGTGCATAGGAGGTAGAGACTATTGAGAATGCCAGTCAAAGTATTCCACGTATCTATGCAGCAATGGACAATGGGAAAGTAGAACACCAGACATCTATTATTGAGATGGATGGTAAGCTTTTTGATCAAGTGATTTCTATTTTGATTGACCCTTGATTTAGTTATAGATATGTTAGTCCTAACTTGGTGGATAAGTGTCATTTGAATAAGGAATTGCATGCAGATTCTTAGTTAGTGCAGTGGACTACATGTAAAAATAAGCAAGTTCATCATTGGGTAAAATGCTATGCCTACATCAACACATTTGAATGTGTTACTGTTGGGATCATACAATATGTTGTTGGGCATGGATTGGTTGTATCTACATTGAACCAAGGTTGAATGCTATGACAAAGCTATTGAGTGTGTTGATGATAATGGAGAACCAAGATTCTTGCAAGGTAAGAAGAAAACCACATCGGTTAGGATGGTGACAACTATGCAAGCAAAGCATAGCTACGGGAAAGTGTGCAAGCTATTTGCAATACACATTTCTAGTGATAAGGGTAAGGAGGTTGAGGATGTAGATGTGTTGAATAGATAATGAGTGTTGGAGAAATTTCAGGATATATTCCCTGAGGACATTATAGAGTTGCCACCTCATAGGAAGGTAGAAGTTTTTATTGATTTAGTGCGAGGGGAAGCTCCAACATCAAAAGCACCTTACAAGATGAGCACACCTAACTTGGTGGAGTTAAAATTGTAGTTGAACGAAATGTTGGACAAGGGATACATTAGGCCAAGTGTACCACCTTAGGGCACACTCGTCTTGTTTGTGACGAAGAAATATGGTACTCTATTGATGGTGTTGGACCCGCCAACATGTCAGGGAATCTCCCAGTAAGAAGTCCCAACTAGATGTCAGACCATTTGGAGTAGGAGTCCCAATAGTGGAGAGTAAAGTTATGCCTTGACTGTAATAGCATGCAGAGGTAAGCAAGGTATCCTTGTTGGAAGAAAGTGTGTGACCTTGCAGTGAGTTAGGAGAGATGAATGGGGAGGTTCGAACACATAAACACATAGAAGGGGAAAATAAGTGTGTCCCTTAGAAGCCCGTAATAGTACACAACCTTAAAGGAACACATGAGCTGAATGACATCACAAAATGGAAAGAAGAATAGTTGAAAATCCAAAGTGATGAGTTAAACCAACAACACACTTCAATAAGATTCATACAATCACATATGCAATATTCCTTACATCAATGTGTAAGTAAAACTACATACATTGCTAAAGTAACTAGAATAGTCGAACTACAATAACAACATATGCATGGAATATATTTGATTTGTTATATTATATAAAGTGAAAGTTCCATCCATACATACAACCATGACAACCATGAGCCCCAATAGTTGAACACTATAGTCTACATCACCTACTCCTCTAAAGAGATGTGCTCACTCTACACTGTGGAGAAGCCAAGGATCATCACAATACTCTCGAAGCCCTCTCTAAGTAATGCCTAGAAAAATCTTGGCTCCAAAAATCCTATTCTATGAGTTATGAATTTCTATTTATAAAAACAGGTGGGGTGACCCTTGACATTCCCCTTTGTGACTCTTGGACTACCCTCATGACTCTTTATATTACATATGACTATTTGTATTCCACTAGTGACACTTGGAATTTCACTTTACATCATGTTAACAAAAATGATATATTTTCCATATATACCCATGTGGGACAAAACTGTCTTGATTCAGCGAGACAAGACAACACCAAGACTCAGACGACTATGGAAAGACCGGCTCATCAACCTTCTCTCTATGATCCTCGATGATGAACCGACACAATGCTTGATAGTACACAATGGTTTTCGTGCTCTTTGATGAGGTCCTTATAGAAATGAACTCTTGCCTCTGTTTCTTCTAGGTATACTTATTTGGACCCTCAGCCAAACTCATGCTGTAAAATGTGAAGCTTAGTCCCGAGCAAGGTCGAACTGGCGATGTACATCCTCATGTTATCTGTGTTGACTTTTAAATATGCACTGGTGGCTGTGAGCATCAACTGATCAAAGTAAACATTGAGCTCTAGTTTGACTTGGTTCTTCTCTTTGGCCTTCGTGAGCATACCAATCGATGGGGTGCCATAATTTCTCACCACGACATCCAAACTCTTGTACAACTATGCATACAAAGCCTCAATACTAGTGATGAGCGGTGGGAGTTATTCATAGTTCTAGATCTGGATCCAGATGCGTGATTTGTCCAACGCCACCTGTGGGTACACCATCTTGTGCAAGTGAATCAGGGCTCCCTTGTACCTCATTTTCCATGTCTGTACATGATCAAATTCAGCATGTATGTCTACACATTTTTGTGCTATCTTGGTGCAGCGTTGCTGATGACCATGTAGGATGACAACTTCCTTGTGCACGGTGATGAACCTATCATACAATATCCATGTGATGATCTCAAGAGTTGATACTTCAAAAAGTATGGCCGTCTTCATCTTTGCTTTGGAAGATCATGTTGATTGTTCCTCTCTCTACTTGGTTTCTTGCAACTCCTTAGCCATGCCCACATTTTCTGCTATTAAGAACCTAACACTTGAGCTCGTGGCTTCAGCAAAAGCCTTTGTAATATCGACCAAGGTAGTTGGATGTCTCCATACATCTAACATAACCACCCGTTCTTCTAAGTGTGCAGGTGTTGCAAACTCATCTGGGGTGCACACTCTACATGCCTGTACAACTTTGTGTTGTGACTCATCAAAGGCTATGTTGTACATCTCTATTCTCAGACGGTCCTCAAGGAGAACGGTGTCCCCTTGTTTTCTTGGGAATTTCTCTACTATTGGAGCTGGTGAAGCCAGTGGAGTGAGATCGATTTATTTTGGAATGAGTTTGTTATCTTGATCCTGTTCTAGCTGCTCCACCTCCATGTCCATATGCTCTACTATCTATTCATCTTGTAGAGAAAGTTCTTATTCTTGCGGTTGCTCACACTATTATTCATTTTCTTCCGGTTCAGAGTCGTCTCAATTTCTTTTAGCCTTTTCTTCTCTCTCTTTCTTTGTACTATCCTCCTATAGCGTTTATGCCTCTTCGCATCTATCTCCAAAGCTACCTTTTCCACAATTGGGTGTTCCTTAAACTTGTAGTTTTTTTCCATTTATTTTCCTTTGACAATCTTCCTCATGCCTTTGTCTTTGCATAGGTTTTCTACTTGCTACTACTGTTGTTACTTCTCCCTGTGGTGTTGCTAGTGACGCAACTGCAATGTTGACTGGTTCATTGAGTCTAGAGGAGTTGTAACAATATCCCCATGGGTCTTCCTCTCGCCAATCACACACCTCGTGGACCCAAGGATAGTACACACTTGCACAGTGGTCCCTGAATAAACCATGTAGTTCATACTAGTTGAAACTCTTGGTGCTGAACTTAAACTTCGTGGAGTCATCTACTTCGACCTCTACTTCTTTAAAACTCCCAATTGCGTACAATGCAACTCACACAAGAAGCGTGGGCCATGGTGCCTTCTTATTCTTGTCTAATCCAGCTAAAAACCCTATCGTGGAAAACCTTGGCAACGCATGCAAATATTTCTCCATGTTGTACATCCCGATGAAGGTTCCCACAAGTGAGGCATACGAATCTCATGGAAAATTTTAGGGGTGAAATTAAGGGGTTTTATATTTTTATTGGGCGAATATTTTGTATCCAGTACATTGTTACAAATCGCCTCAAATTTATTTTATAAAAAAAATTAGGTATGGAGGTTATCCCACCTTATTTTAAGGGAGAGAGTAAAAAAAGAAAATTTAGCCCTTGAAATTAGGAGTTATAACCTTCCATTCACCCTAATTTTCAAGAATAGGTATTTATGATAGTTATTTCACCCTTCACATTTGGTGTAAAAAAGGTTTTTTCCTTTCATTTTTCCGTATTTCATGGTATTGGGGTTAATTTCAAGAAAATGACCCTCTTATTTTCATGTTTATTTAAAGATTGAATAATGTTCTTTCCATATTCCAAGTTTGCATCTGTTTAGTAATAATCATATAAAGAATAATGGAAAACATTTTTTTATATTTACTCCATAAGTCACCTTATATTTACGTGTAAATAAATAAAAATATAAATAAAGTGGAGTATGGTAAATAAATAAAACCTCTTTTTATAATTACTCCAAAGGTATGGTAAACAAATTTAAATATAAATAAACTAGAGGTATGGTAAATGAATAAAACCTCTTTTTATATTTAGTCCATAACCCTCTTTGTATTTAAGAAGGCTCAAAAAAGAGGTTTTATTTAAGTGAATCCTATGGGCCAAATACCATATTTATAAAAGAGGCATGGTAAATTAATAAAAATATAAATAAATGAGAGGTATGGT
>APFE031038312.1:73255-103670 GCA_000404065.3 Pinus taeda
ATATTATCAAAACTAATAGAAGGATATGAAAGAGTGTACAGTGAGAACCTTGACAAACATGGCCACTAAAACTTGCAACATTGTTTGTAGGAAGAGAAAATTATGTTTATTTTTTCCAAACATGTATGTTTGTATATTACAATTTAATGAATATGTTTTCCTATTATCATATATGGTTTCATGCTTTAAAAAAAAATTTGCCAAGACTTCACTTTTTATTATTCAGTGAAAGATTTTCCAAGATATTACAAGATTTTATAAGTCAGTGATAGATTCACCATGACTTTACAAGATAATATAATTCAGTGAGAGATCTGCCAAAAATATTATATATACATATTATATTATTGATAAAATCACCTTTTATTTTTCCTATGTATCATTGGGATTCGCCAATTTATTATACATATAAATTTAGGGTGGTTCTTAAAATTTTCCCTTCGAATCTCCAATGTTTAGCAATGCCTCCATTGTTGTCGGGGACATGCAGGGAGGATCTTGTTCAATGATCATTATGTAAAGAAGGCTGATGAAATGGTCACATATTCTAGCCATGAGTCCTAGGTAGCTGCAATCTGAGAGCAACTTGCAATATATGTTCACAACACTTTCTGAAGGTGTCCATGCCCAACCCATGACGGGAAATTGTTAACAGGCATAGATTGCATTGAGCAAGTATGCAGATGTGAAGAAATTTTCTTTCTGATCCTTGGGCAGAATCCGAGCATTGGATAGATGCATATTGAACTGGAGAGCCAACATGTCTGACTAGTTGAATGATTTTCCTTCACTTTCCAGCTGATCCAACACAACAACCCAACTCTACGGGAAGGTTTTTGTACTCCCTTGGCCATTAAAGCGGCATGTGAAGATGAACAAGAACTGATATTCCTTCCTAAGTGTCTTCATCCTGTATATCTAGTTAGGTGTTGCTCTGAACTTTGCTGACTCCTTTACCCAACGCTTCAAGATGTCTCTTGTATTTGTGATGCTATTAGGAGTTTAGAATGACACATCCATACTACTAACTAGGAATGGAAAATGATATATCTCCTGATAATATTTCATCCTGAAGGAAGCAAGCCTTTCTCCAATGATGCTACTCAGTATCACTATCTTAGGATCAGTGTCTGTGACAATCTAGTGGATCACATCTGTGCAAGGGAACATGGGAAACTTGCATGAAACCTTGTATAGTCCTGACTTATGGATTTTCACATAGACCTGTCGATCCTCTAGATTCTCCTCAAAGCTACTTTATGAAATGGTGATGACGTCTTTCCATGTGATATTGATTTCCTTCTCGATGAACATGTGTTCGTCTATGTACATGGGAAAGCTCATAGACCCCTGTTCAACCACGTCCCTAGTACTTCTTTCAACTTTCTCTTTCGATCCATATCTCTTCTAGACCATGATACCTATACTACTAAGAAGCTACTAATAACCTATAGTACCTGGAGATAGAGAAGACACTCACATCAAGACAATATCAACTAAAAACATCAAACAACTTCAAGAAATATTCAGAAAACAAACTGGTGACCACTCGGCAAGATTTATTAACACTTACTTCGGGAAGTTGGGAGACTTTCAGTTGGAACTATGCATTGATCAATCTAAGCTACCAAAGAGGCTAAGTGATAGCTAGATCTATGCAATGACCAGTCCAGAGAGGTAGAATGCTAACCGAAACTATGCAATGCGGAGAACGATCAAGCCGAGTTTCTGGCCGGAACTGCGCACTACACAATTCGAGTGGGCATTACTGGGCACTACCTCCCAAGATTGAAGATGGTGTATATATGAGTGAAATAAACATGTGTGTGATTAAATTGAGTGTAGAAATCATAGAAACGAGAAAACCAAGAAGCTCATGAAGCGAGTCGCTCAAACGATGACTCTAAGTCCCGAAACAATCTTATGCATGCAACACTAGGGAAAGGTAATGAAAAACTTGAAAAAACACCTACAAAAGTTAAAATACATTGAAACACTAGTGATTTTTCAATAAAACCAAGGAAACAACACTCATGCAATATGAAAACTGAAACGCAACAAAGAAAACGGAAGATGGCATAAAAATAAAAACTTACTTGGAAAACATGCTTTGACTATGTTGAAGGTTCCTAGATGCCTCGAAAATGCCAGAGATCTAAGATTGAATGTGAAGAATGAGCTTTGAGGTGTAGTTTAAATATATTTAGTGAAATTAGGGTTTGTGACGCGCATGCCTCAAATCTAGGAAAAAGCGACATTTAGCGAGAAGCTTCTAAAAACATTTTTGCATGTAACCCTCGTTGGTAAAAATAGATACCTAAAATCTAGGGATGATTTTTCTCTTTTTTCTTTTATTCTTTTTTAGGAAAATCTACCTAGCATGAAATGAAGGATTGCACAGTTCTCGAGGGAACCGGACAGCGCACATGCAATAGATAGTCAGTGAGGAAAAAATTCTCCATTGTTTTTGGACTGAGAGGCCTTGGGTCTCTGGCTAGCTCTGCGCAATTTTCCAGAGCAGTGATGATGGGCTTCTCTACACATTTCCAAAGAGTAGTGCAGCTAGCTAGTTTTGTGCAATTCTAGAGAATAGTGTAGTAGAATGAAACTGTGAAATTTTCTAGAGCGGTGTCAACTAGCCTGCTTTACGCAATTTCCAGAGCAAGTCTGCTTGGCCTTCTTTGAATAATTTTTTGGGTGCAGATCAGTTGTTGGGCTTCTCTACATATTTTTGGAGGGGAAGATAAACTTTCCTCCAGATTTGTGCATATTTTCCTAACAGTCGGTTGACCAGATGTGGACCAAGTGCTAGGTGTGCATGTGGTTAACCGACAGAAGAAGCGAGTGGAATAGAAGCTGCGAAACACGAGATGAACTCTAATAAAACAAGTACCTAATTAGTGTAGGATAGTTGCAATGAGTTCAAGGAGGAAGGCTCTAAAACAAATTGAAGGAAAATTTTTGGAAGGTCATTGTAGCCACTACAACATTGGTGACACACTGGTATAACTCCATCTCTTTGTATGGAGCTTGTACATGAAAAGCAAGTCTAAATCCTCTAAAAGTTTTGTTTGATTCTTCAATCATCATGGCTTCAAAACTAAGCTTGAGTTAAATATATAGTCCCTTACCATTCTCTTGATCTCTCAAAACACGTTCCAAGCCAAGTCAAGTCATGTTTTTTTATTAGGGATGAGGGGTATAATGGTACACAAGAAAAAAATATTTCAAAGTCTTAGTTTCATATTTGGTGTTTCTCCGTTGCCAGTAGGCCTGGACAGTACCCCGATAGAGTCAAGAAGGGAAACAAGCATCGCTCCACTACCACCGAGCCTAGTTAGTACCTCGACAAAGTTACTTGCATCACCTCTCTGCGTAGGAAGCCTTTCTCTTCTTTCGCCTTATTCATTTTTTCATTTTTCAAAGAACTGTGCATAGGAACTTATTTATTTCAGAGGCGGAAGAGGGATCCTGACTTATTGAGAGCAAAAGAGGTTGTCCCTTTAGAGAAGTATTTTATGTATACCCTTGACACTACTTGCTAAGGTCTTTCCCCTCACCTTACTCTACTTGACTGAGTTGACAAGGGTTAACCCAAAAGAACCGATTAGAGTAGGTGGTACTAGTTAAAGTGCAAGCATTGTGTTTTCACCAAGACTCACTTCTGAACAAAACATATTTTCCATCAGGGTATCATCAAATGAAGACAACAAGTTCTTCATAAGGAAAGAGGATGATAGATAAACATTTGTTAATAGTAGGACAAGTCCTCCTATACTTTACCTTTCTTGTCTCGAGAGCCACATGCGGTTTCATGTGAAACTAAAACTATGGGTAAAAAACAGGAAAACAAATGGAAAGCAAGGGACATAAGTAAATGAAGGAAAAGAAAGAAAATAAGAAACACAAATAAAGAAAGCATGCAGACAAAGAAAAACAAGAAAGCAATACCTACTGCTACTCCTAAGCTAACCAATGCATGGGTTGGCTCACGTGAAGTGATATTTCCAATGTAATCATCGACGCACTGGTTGACCCACATTGGTGGAGGTGTGGTTTATGAAAATGATAAATGTGTAAACCAAAAAATAAGAAAGATATAGTAGTGAAGACCAACATGCTCCGAGTTTAAGAATGTCTACAGAAAAGAAAAGAAGAAAATCATAAGACAAGCCTTATGTAGATGTGTCATGGTCATGATTCACACTATGTGCAGATGAAAAACATGTACACTCTTTTGATGACAAAAAATAAGAAAACATGAGAAAGAAAGATAGCTTATTCTTGGCTAGATTTCTCATCATGTAGGATTCCTCTAATGCATGACTGATGTGGTCATGTGATTTAGGTGGAGGATTTGAATTCTATGGACTAGATTGATCTTCAATGAAAAATAGTGAATGATGAGGAGCCTTGGGTGTTTCAATAGACTTATGATCTGGAGTGGAATCAACCTCAAGATAGTAAGGACCTGACATAACCATCAGCTTGGGCTGAAGTTTGTCGACAACTTGTGGGGTTTCCACTTCATCAATAGGTAGATAATTGAAGACGGGTGGCTTAGAAAGATCAACAACAAATGAATAAACATGGTGATTGAAGGAAGGAGAAAAGAGATCATGGAAACCATGATCAGAAAATTTGATATGTTCATCGACATCCTCGTGATTTGATGAATCATACAGAGGGGTTGATGAGAAGAAATAATCTTCACCCTCTGCATTTTCAGAAATGACATATGAAATATTGAGTGGATTTTCAAACACATATCTGTCCTCTCCACTATGCAATGACAGACTGACATCCATTGTATTTTGCAAATGATCAGAAGTAGATGCATCTAGAAATGTATTGTCACATGGAAAATAAATAATGGTAGAATCGATGAAGATGTGAGAGAAAAGTAGATGAGGTGAGGATAGAAGGAGGTCATCCTTCACCGCAGGTTCTTCTTCAGATTCCCACGCATACTCATCATAAATGATGGTGCTAGTTAGCTTCTCAACAACAACTCTATCAACACCTTGATCCTCGTGAACAACAAGTGTTGAGTCTAGAATGGGAGAACAAAACATAGTACAATACAGAGGATTAATAGAATGTGACGATGAAGGTTGAGGAAATAAGTCCACATGAAAATGAATATTCTTGTCATCCAAATCTGCACAGAGATCAAGAGTAGGTGCAGCGGGAAGATGTAACAGTTCAACAGATGGATGTGCACCTTATCCCACCTCACGCTGCAGGGTCAGAGCTATTTGATGAGATGAGGACAAACAATCACTTGTGACAACAACCGTGTCCATATTGGATTCAACAACTCTACCACCAAGGTATGCTAGGGTTGGTTTGAATGGTTCTAAGATATGTGGATTCTCAGATACGTGAAGAAGATACTGAAATATTTCATTGAGAAATTCCCAATCAATTTCATCCTTTGGGAATTGAAATGCGAGATTATGAAAGAGATACCAGGATTTCACCACGGATTCATCAGGGGCTTTCCTTAATTGGAGATTTTTTTTATTAAGTGCTCGATGGTCAAAGTTATGGAAAGCATGTTATGACTCTATAAAAAAGTGACCAAATGAGTGAATAGTTTTTTTGGGCAGTTTGTTAAGCCACTGCAATGGGTTCCCATGAAGCACGAATGTGAATAGCGTGCAAATCACATAATCCTAATGGGATTTGATGTTTCACATAGATTGGAAAAGGCAAGACTATGCCTTTCCCAAGATGTTCTGCTTTCACCTTGATATGTGTTCTGTGACAAGAGATTCTAGAACTCGTCCAGGATTTCAAAGTCATCTCGATAAGACAAACATCTTCGAGGACTAAGAGTAACATAAGACATGATAGATATCTGAAGATTCAAAACAAATTTTGATGAAGCAGCTTGTCATCTAGCCCACCTTCTAGTGCCAGAAATGTTGACAGTGTTGGACCGGCCAACATGTTAAGGGATCTCCCTGGTAAGAAGTCCCAACTAGACCTCAGACCCTTTGGAGTAGGAATCCGAGTAGTGGGTAGTTAATATATGCCCTGACTTTGATATCGCACAGAGATAAGAAATGTATCCTTGTCAAAAGCAAGTGTGTGACCTTGCAGCAAGTCAGGAGAGATGCTTGGGGAGGTTGTAACACACGGAAGGGGAAAATAAGTGTGTCCCTTAGAAGCCTGTAATAGTATGCATCTTGGAAGGAACACACGAGCTAAATGACATCAAAAAATGGAAAGGATAATAGTTGACAATCCAGAGTGACGAGTTAAACCAACAACACATTTTAATAAGATTCATACAATCACATATGGAATAGTCCATACATGAATGTGTAAGTAAAACTACATACGTTGCTAAAGTAACCAGAAAAGTCAAACTACAATAACAACATATGCATGAAATGTGATGGCTCTTTTGTAATATATAAAGTGAAACTTCCATCCATACATACAACCATAACATCCACTAGCCCCAATAGTGGAACGTTATAGTCAACATTGTCTACTCCTCCAAATAGATGTGCTCACTCTACACTGTGGAGAAGCCAAGTCTCATCACGATACTCTTCAATCCCTCTAAGAAATGGCTAGCAAAATCTTGGCTCCCAAAGTCATGTTCTTTGAGGTATGAGGTTCTATTTATAACAAAGGGTGGGGTGACCCTTGACATTCCCCTTTATGACCCTTGGACTACCCTCTTGACCCTTTACATTACATATGAATGTTTGTATTCTACTAGTGACACTGGGAATTTCACTTTACATAATGCTTACAAAAATGATACATTTTCTAGAGATACCCATGTGGGTCAAAATTAGCTATACAGGACAACACTAAGACTCAAATGGTTGTGGAAAGACCATCTCATCAACCTTCTCCCTGTGATCCTCAATGACAAATTGATTCCATGCTTGATAGTGTGCAATGGTGTATGTGTACTCTTTGATGAAGTCCTTATGGAAACATACTCTTTCCTCCATTGCTTCTAGGTATACTAATTTGAAACCTCAGTTAGACTCGTCCTATAACACATGCAACTTATTCTTGAGAAAGGTCAGACTGATGATGTACATCCACATGTTATTTGCACTGACTTGCAAATCTGTGGTGGTGGCCATGAGAATCAACTGATCAAATTACGCATCGAGCTCCAGTCTAACTTGGTTCTTCTCTTTAGCCTTGACGAGTGTACCAGTCAACAGGGTGTCATTAAAATTTTGGCTCGCATGAAAATTTCGGAGCCTACCTTGGATCCTGCAATCATTCGTCCTTGGTCACTTGTTTGTAAGCTGATGATTTCAAGCTCCCCTCCTTGATCTTAAGATTTTTCCATGGTCTCATCTTTCTGCGGCATGTGTCATTTTTGGGCATATGGGTTTTTTTTTGTCATGCAAAGGGAATGTTGGTTTTCTTCAAGGGAAAGCATGTGCGCATGAGTGGTTGCCATCACATAGACATGTTTCACTCTCACTTCACGTACTCTTTTCATGAAGGTTGTTTCATCAAGAAAAGTATGCCTTATGCATTATGGATGGTCTACGTTGTGTCACTAAGTGTCCGTGTGTAATCAAAATCAAGTCCTATAGATGTTTACATATGTTTCACTAATCTCACACTTATCCATTTTCCCAAGCAACCTAGCCTCATCCAGCTTCCCAAAACTGTGTGCTTCTACAACCATCAAGCTTCCTCCCTTTCTTGCTGAAACCCCGCAGTGTGTAGAGACACCAACCTCCCTTTCTTGTTGAAACCCCACAGCCCATAGAGACACCAGCCTCCCTTTCCTACTCAAACCCCACAGCCTGCAGAGACCTCGACCAATACTATTCTCCAAAAATTCTTAGAGCAGTCAGGAAGCCAGTACTATTGTCCAAAAATGGGTAGAATTGTCTAGCTGCACTAAACTCAAAAATTCCACAGAGGTGTCCTCATATGACCCCCATCCCGTAGCATTGTCCTATGCTGCAAAACTACACAGTGTTGTGCAAGCTTCTATGTATGTCTTGCATGCATAAATTGTAGAGACAGACCTCTGAGGGCCTCACTCTGGAAGTAGTCACTATCTGTTGAAATTGTGTAGATAGACCTCCCAGTGACTACAATAAAAGGTTACATGCTCAGATAACTCCCAAGTAATTGAGGAGAAGGATCAAGGAACCAAGTAATGGAAAATATTAGGACCTCATGCAAACTCTGTCGGATGCATGATTATCTTGAGGGTAAGTATGGTAAGTAAGAACACCTTTCAAACTATACCTCTTAGTTGAGTTTGTAGGACTTCTTGTCATTGTCATATGATCCTATCCTCAGTAACATGCATGTGTTCAAACACAAAAAGGAATTTTCTATGTTTCTTCTACATGTCTTGCTTCCTTCTTACTTGTTTGACCAACTATCGTCTTCAGGGTGTTGACTGATATGTCATGCTTGCGACCTCGTTCTGGTGATGTTGAAGGTTATGTTTGAGTATCTGAAGTGTTGCACTTGTCACTCTCACCATTAGACAATCCCGCAGTCAATCACATTGAGCATGTTGTCTTGTCGTCGAGTCGTTTTGAGTGTGTGCTCGCAAGGTTGTGCATGCACAATATCACTCACACACACACTTAGTCATTTTGCTAAAACTCGGTCAACCGGATCACCCTCTAACAACCTGACCTCTGATGAGTTGCATTATACAATCTCAGCCATCAGTGATCATGTACTGCTGCCCAGAATTACATAGAGCTTGAGGCTACCTCCTAGGCAATCTGCATTGCACAATCCTAGAATCAACCCAACTATCTGTCACCCAAAACAATGCATAGGTTGCTCAGCAAGCCATCTCAATATGCACTGCCTGCAAGCCAAGCTATCAAGATTCCCATTGGTCAACCAGAGAGTTTTACCAAGCAGTGACACCGAGCTTCACTCCTCCAAAAAATTGCGCCGAAGCTACCAGCATGCCCACTTCTATTAATTGAATAAATTTTGTAGACATGTCGTATAGACACCCGCTACTTGTCTTTATGGGGTAAAATGCATGGGATGAAAACTACCCTCAAAGGCCTTCCTAGGACCTTCGGTAGACTATAAGATTATCTACAAAATCTACCAAGTTACACACATGTTCATCTATCAAACATAGATTGACAAGGTATGGAAAGAGGATCACCTTTAGCTCCTTCTAGATTTTCTTTGGGAACTCTATGCGGCAAGAAGAACTCTTTCAAGGCCGGTTCCAAGACAATTCCTACACAAAGCACAAGGCAAACCAATCACAACATATGCTCTTGAAAACTAATGTAAGAATGCGCAATAAACATATATTAGTGTATAACTTAACTACTCATCTCGACAAGCATCGGAATGAACAAATAAATGAAAAACATTACCAACAATATGGAGTAGGGAACACAACTGCAGTTCTATATTTATAGTGGAAGAGTGATTACAACCATCCGTTGTATCAACCTTCCATTGCCCCTTCTTCCTCTCCCTCTCTCCCTCTTTCATCTCTCTTCTTCAAGAATATGACAATTTCACAACAGCTCAATGGGCTATCCTTCTAAATTCTCTAACCCTTTTACAATGGCGCTCTCACTGCTTTTGTAGCAATCAAATTAGGGCTACCAAGCTCCTTCTAGTGTTCATTAGGGCAAAAGCCATGAACCTGTCCTGTTTACAAGCTTTTTCCTATTTGACTTCATTCTCAGATTGGAATTTCTCCAAATATCTTGATTTTTTGGAGTTTCCTTGCTTTTCTTGAGCAAATTTAGGGATAAATATCTAGATATTTGTGAGCAAATTCATTGGCTCGACCCTCGGAACTTCCCTTAGGTTCACTAATGCTCCCCCTACGCTAAAAACATGAGTTAGCAGGGTGACTAACGCTCCTCTATGCTTGATAACAAGCTTTATAAAGCAGGTTGACAGTGTGCAGAGAGCGTTAGTGTGGAGTCAAGGCATGCAATTGTGGTCTTTGCTTTAGTCATCCTGTCATTCACCTCTGAGTTGATGAGGAGGTCATTTTTTCCTATAACACTATCACTAGAATGTCCTAAAAAATTGTGAAGTTCTGACACCCAACCACCCTGTTAGTCGGCCAACCTCTCCTCCTGAAGATGTGTAGCCTTCATGACCTACCTCCTAGCTTCCTAGCATCCAGATCAGCCTAGAAACTGTGCAGGGATGTCGTATAGGCTAGCCTCCCATCTTTGTGCAATTTTTGTTAGCAGCCTCCCACAACTTGTTGCCATACCCCCCAGAGAATCTGCACAGTTTTCGTTGCCAACATCCCCCTTCTGCCTGCATTATCCCACTGGAAAAATTGCACAGATCTCCCATCCAACCAAGAGAGATCCCATAGGCAACCACTATTAATCCAAACTACCCATCTTAGCCTCTTAGTGACCTCTACGCAATTTTCCTTGCGAGTGGGCGGAGCCTACATCCCAGCCTGAAATGTGCTCTGCGTTATTTCAGAGCCTTGTCCTCTATCCCAATCACCTGCACTGGGAAGCGAAAGATGATGCATCATGGTAGACTAGGATATTTCTGGATCTGGTGTCGTTGCGTCATGAGTGATTGCAAATACAGGTACATGGATGAGACACGGTATGACGAAAAATGAGATGATCAAGGAGCACATGCTAGGAGACTTGTTCATGAATGGATGAACACATGAAGTGTACAAAGTAGAAAGCAAAGGAGACACATGTGAATGCATGAACTATCAATTGAACACCAAGACCATCGAAGACTCCACACACCTTTCCATGCGGAGGTGAAGCTATGATACACCAAGAGCACACTCATCACTCCGCAACACTGCAACTCAAAATGAACACCACCACTAGCATGAACATACAAGCATTATCTTGTCAAGTCATGTCATAAGTCATCTTGGCCACGTCACTGCTATGGGCCATACTATTATAATCAATGTAATGTAACGTGGAATTCCAAGAGACCCACATGAAGATTCATGTAAATTTGAAGAGTCATGTAAGTCAGACAATCACGAGGGAAGTCAAATAGTCACAGGGGTCAGTTTCACCCTTGGCTATATATACTTGTCATTTGTACATGAAAATGACTTTTCACCTTGGCTTCTCCCACATAGCTTGACAGTTTGTAGTATTTTCCTTGAGGAGCAAGCAGTGGCTCCAATGCCCCACTATTGGGGTTAGTGATGTAATGGTGTATCGATGTGTCTTGGAAGTTTCACTTAATTCTGAAGCTCAATAACAGGCCAACATGTTTTCACACATGCATTGTATTTGTTTGTAAGACTATTCTTTGGACAACTGTAATGCATGTCTCTTTAATCTGTATTAAGAAAATTGAAGTATTTCAGTTGTTCTAATACATATGCTTATGAAAATATGTTGTATAAGTTATTAACGTTGTCTCACCTATGTGAGCTATCCCACCGGAAACTCGATAGAACCATTCTCATAAGTTTGTTATAACGACTGCTAGATGCTTGTTGACTATTCTTCTTGGTGTTTTACATGGTATCCATTCACTTTGTGTTTGTGACTACTGCATCCGTGTGGACTACTATGTCAGAAGTTTTTGCGCATGTCCTATTGTGTTGTGAGTCTCTAACAAAGCTGGGACTGTTCTCGTTTCCACTTAAGACTCACTTCCACCCCCTCTGATTCGGATTTAAACAGGAAAGAAACAAATTACATATATAAGGATAAATACAAAGATGCAGTAGAAACAACACTTCATTTCATTGATATCAAATACTAAAATATGCTTATAAACAGAATGGAAATAAGACTAGCCCGAGTGATGGTAGATTATCTCTGAGAAGAGATGTGTGGATACATGCCTCCAAAACTTGTTACAATGAGGCTCAAAGGCCTATTATTACTAAGAAATAATGGAAAGCCCTAAACATCCAAAAACCTAACCCTAGTAGATGAAGCACCAAACTATGGGACCTGTTTGGGTAAACTGGCACATCAACTTACTAGGGTTGTAACTTTGGCATATGATCTCTATTTGATGTGCTCAATACCTCATTAGAAACATCTATCTGAGGACTATGTATTTTTAATGATGGACATCAATTCATGGCCCCATGTTGGTCCCACTTTTCCAAAAATGCATTGTTTAGGGCCTCAAAATGCCTCCGCAAGCTCAGGACTAGAAAAACTACCAAAAATGGTAAATTATGCTACAAATAATTAAACTAAGAAACTAAAAGAAACAATGGTGGGTGTCCAAGTGGAATAGGGAGGTGGCCACCAATATCCACCTAGATCACCCTCCCTATGCGGTGAAAAAAACCTAACACAAGTAACACTAAGCACTCACTAGGCACCTGAACCTTGTTGTTTGAAGACAAATCTAACCATTTTCATGTGATAACAAGCAATATCTAAGGAAAACATTTAAGATAATAGAAACCTAGCCATCATACTTGATGGGACTCTTACACTAAACAATGTGAGATCTAGTTGGGATTTCATACTGGGGAGATCCCCTGAATGTTGGTGGGTCCAACACTATCAACATTTTTGGCACTAGAAGGAGGCCCAAATGATAAGCTGACTCCTCACATCTTGTTTTGAATCTTCGCACATCTATTATGGATACCATTGTAGTTAAACCTACACGATGTCTCTCCAATGCACATTCCTTTAAAATCATGAAGGAGTTTTTTGATCACTTGTCTGAAATCACATATGACGGTGAAGATGACATGGCCTCACCTGAGTACTTAGATGAATTCCTTGCATTCCTAGGGAATGAGGAAGATTTTGATGATGTAGAGGTCAACATGCCACTTGCATGCACCCTTTGTGAATCATCGAAATTATGGTGCCACAACCTGCCTCACAATTGTGTGCACTCATTTAAGAACTTCAGTGATCTAATCGAATAAGTTTTCTATCATTTCGATCCTGAAGCTCTTGACAAGAAAATTTTAAAACAGCAAAATGCCCCTCATGAATCACATGTGCATTTTTGGCAGTTCTTCCGTTTACACATGTTGGAAGCTCCGAAAAGTCAGATGAAATTCCAATATCTCATGTATAGATTTGAATATTGCCTTACCAAATCACTCTATCCCAATATGAAGATGAAGTTTAAATCCCGCTCAACATACTTTGGTGATGGAGTTCTAGAATCATAAGAAGACATAGTTGTTATAAAAAGTGAATTTCCACCTTCCCCTCATGCTGGGCATGGAATCCCCCCGCAACATGTTTTGGGGCTCAAAACCCAAGTTTTGAGTAACATTATTATAAATCTCTGCGAATTGCGGGTGTGGAATGTATGATAGAGTCATAAGGTTGTCCACCCTAAGTTTTTAATGTAATGTCAGCCTACCCATGGTCCGCGGACCATGGGATTATATAATTAGAGCAAAGCTCTAAGTGTAAAAAGTAGTGAAGTAGAAGGAAAAAGGAAGAGCGAAGCATAGAGCAAGTGTTTAAGTGTGTCTTGGGTTGTAGTAGTAGGAAGAGGCTCTGCAGTTGAGTGCCCAGAGGCCTAGTAGATTCCACAGCTGAGTGTGCAAACCCCTGAAGTTGAGTGCGCAGGGTGGAACAGAGTCTGTAACCGAAGAGAAAGAATAATAAAGAAAAGTTTTATCTGAATTATGTGTATCTGTCTTGGGTTATTATCTATTGGATATCAATTGCAATTATACTATTTGTTTACTGCACGCACTTTTATGAATTGTGAATAGTGTTAAGTATAACTGAAAGGATATAAATAAGCTAAGCTAATCAACTCAGAAAGGATTACTAGTAAGGACTAGGGTAATAACATTGTTTGGCCCTCGAGTAAGGTTGTGTGAAGACAGCATCTCAGGCTGCGGGGTATGGGTAAGTGTGCGTAGCGACATGTGCATAGGGTCAAACCCTGGACCACTTGAGCACATCAAACATCTCAAGGGTGCCGAAACCTAGTTATAGCACCCTCCCATACTACCTCGGGTGAGACCTCAGTCCGCGCTCCGCGGAGAATTTCCGAAAGGGCCAGTAGTATCGGGATTTGTTTAGCTAAATCACCTTTGAACCTAGGTCAGGCACCAACCAACAAACAAATGGTTCCATTGCTGGGACTAAGATCTCCATGAGGGATTTCTGATGTCATGTCGCAGGAATCCGATGATTTAAGAAATTGAAGGGTGGTTGGACAGAAATATTCACGAGTTCGTGATGTAAGAAAGCATGATTCCATGAGTATCAAAGGAACAACGATTGGAGTGCTATTTATATACAGAAATCCACGAAATTTTCTTTACATCCTTTGCCTCTAAATTGCACGAGTGGATCACGAAGCTAGCAGATAATCGGGAAGGTGTAGGCTCGACAAACCAATTGTGTGGACACCAAAATTAGTGCGCAGACTAGAAGCGTCAAAAGATAAGATCATGCGCGTTATGGACCATTGACTCGATTGAATTATAAGATGGTTTATCATTGACTTTGCGGTAGATACGATTTTTATCTACAACGAGGCAAAATGACGCTTCCTCAAAGGACCGTGAGGTAAGTACATTAAATCGTTGAACACTTGGGTTAAAAAGTTGTTGTGTGAAAAGCGGGTTATGCCAATAAATTAATGTTTGGGGCTATGCGAAGTGGGAGGATCTATAAAAAAAAAGGTAGCATAGAGATAGAAAATAGCCCCTTGATTTCACCGCGACAGGAAAGTGAAAAAGCGCTAGCGAAAGTTTCTCCGAGAAGCGTGATCACTCTGATAAGGCAGCGAATTCCACGCATACCACCCCCACCTACACCACCACTAGTCTCAACACTGTCACCTCCATCTCTACCCACACCACTTTCGCCACCACCACAGTTCAATATGGTGAGTGCGATTAAATTTTCGGTATTTGGATGAGTAGGGAACAAAGATGCAAACCAATTTTGGTTTGTGGTAAAGGCTATATGGGAAGCATAAGGAGTTGTGGATGATAATATCAAGAAGGCAACATTGGTAAGTGCATTTCAGGATCGCACACTGACGTGGTACATTAAGCACTCTAATGACCATCCAAATGCAGGGATCATAGATATCCAGGCTGCGCTGAACAGGGAATTTAGTAGGCCAAAGTCGAGGACACAATCGATTATCGGGTTTAAGGAAATTGCGATGCTTCCAGGCAAGACCCCATGAGATCTGGATCAGAGACTGAAGAGTATGATCCGCGAAGCTAACATGACATTAACGAATGGACAACATCGTGCATGGTTTGTAGCATCACTAACGTCGCATTTGAAGATGGTGTTGTCGCAACAGAAGTTATCCACCCAGGCCGAGGCCTTGGAGATTGAAATGAGACTGCACGAGACTCCAATACAAGATCCTGTCATGGGAGTTTGTAATGCCCCACTTAATCTTATCATGAAAATTTTATTATGTTTACATTACCTGAAAATATTGAGAAATATTGCTAAATACCTTCATTTGGGAAACTATAAATTTTATTTACTAATATAAATTTTATTATTGCTATTATTCAAATTCCCAACTTGTCTTGTCAAATTGAATCTTGGATAGGATATGGTCTCCTTCCATTATTCCAAATTTATATATTCATCTCACATTCCCAAATGTACTGTCACATTTACTTCAGAGAAGACATGGTCCTCTCCAACTAATTACCAATTTATATATTCATCTCACATTCCCAGATGTACTCTCACATTTACTTCAGAGAAGACATGGTCCTCTCCAACTAATTACCAATTTATATATTCATCTCACATTCCCAATGTACTCTCACAATTACTTGGGAAAAGACATGGTCCTCTCCAACTAATTACCAGTTCATATATTCATCTCACATTCCCAAATGTACTCTCACATTTACTTGGGAGAAGACATGGTCCTCTCCAACTAATTACCAATTTATATGTTAATCTCACATTCCCAAATGTACTCTCACATTTACTTGGGAGAAGACATGGTCCTCTCCAACTAATTACCAATTTATATATTCATCTCTCATCCCCAAAATGTACTCTCACATTTACTTGGGAGAAGACATGGTCCTCTCCCATTAATTACCCAATTTTGTATTCATATCACATTCCCAAATGCACTCTCATATTTACTTGGGAGAAGAGAAGTCAACTGTAAGGATGAGGAAGAAGTTATGACATTAATGAGAGATGGTTTAGGTGCACAAGAGAGGAGGAGCATAAAAGGGGAAGGAGGAAAGGAGAAAGGGGATGATGTTGGGTCTTTCTTTTAATTGTGGTTGGCTCTGGTTTTGACGAATTGTTGGAGAGAGAGGAAGGGAGTATTGTTTATCTTGGTCTTAGACACACACATTACATCTAGTTGGACTTGGGCTCGGAGGGCTAGGGAACCTGTGGAGGTTTCCTGGGCTAGGAATTATTTCCTAGTTGGCTGGGAAGTAAATCTAGTTGGTAGTCAAGAGGAGCATTCTACAAAGAGAAGAAACTCAAGGGCACCTCCACCGGGCTATCCCTACAGGTATTCCTCTATGCATTTATATCTCATGTAAGTGATTGAAATGAAATGTTCACTATTAAAGTTGTAGGGATTAGAATTTAAATGGTAAATTATCATCGTTTAAATGTCTTGTAAGAAAATAAATTACTCCCTCTTATTGCATTTAAATTAGAGAATACAGATCTGTTAGAAGACCCTAGGAAGGGACCTTACATGTGGTATTAGAGCTTTGGTTCAAAATATGGACCCAAAACCCACTAAACCCAAATTACTCTATAAGAGCTTATAACCCTCATAAGGACTTGTAATCCTAATATATACATATAACAATTTGTTTTTAGATTGAAAATGATACCCTCTTTATTGCCATGCAAAGCAATAAAACTGAAGTAAAAACACGTTATAGTTGCATTTTACAGGCATATTAACTGCCATATGCTTTGTTAAAAAGAAAAGGGATAGATGTCTATATATGTTCCTGGGTATATTGTGGAAATTTTCACCATGGGTCCTTTGTGGTTTTCTGAACAAAGACTATCCTTCAACGTTGATGCCCAACTTCTCTAGATTGCATCCGAAATGAGAACCTCAACATCCTCCATTTCCTTGTCCAGCGATGTTGTTGAATTCATCTGCTCCTATCCCTCCAGTAATAAGGAACTCCTCCACCTTCATTTTTCACCATTAATTCCTCCGGATTTTAAATATGTCTTCCCTGTTTGTGGCCGGTACCTATCTTCTGCCTTAAATGTATGAACTGTGTTCTTAACCTCGATCCAACTACACCCTGGATTCTTTCTTCAAACCCCTTTGGTCGATTTATTTGGTCTTTGATTGATTATAAAATGGACACATTGCTCTATATTTTCATGCCCTCAAGGTTGAGCTTATTCATTTCGATTTCTATATTGTTCTTAGACATGTCCTATTCAGAATAGGCTTGATAGGGTTAAAGTCAGACTTTTTTTTTCTTTTATGATTTTCTGTGAAGGAATGATGCTTAAAGCTTTAAATATTGATGTAGGCGGAAAACAATGGATTAACACACACACTAATGGATCAATATAACCCAACAATCACCCCGCCTAAACACCCCTTTTCTCTAAAAACTCTACCTTTTCCTTTCGGAATTGGAATGCCTTTTAAAATGCCCAAAACAATGCTTTTTCACCTTTTAAATAAAAAATATGCATTATTACCGAAGATCGAGATCTCACTAATCCGACGGTCTAGATTTAATCGCTTTATCGCTAGTTGGCAGTTGCTAGGTCCTTTGACTCGGTGCCTTCCTTTGATAGAGTCCCGATGCAAGTTATCGCTAATCTGTATCGGCAATCATTGTTGTCTCTACTTAAAACCTTACTGCTCCCCCTTAAGAGTTCCGATGCGATATGTCGGAATCACATGTCATAAGGTTCTGGTGTTGGGCCTTTAACATATGCCGCTCCACTTTAGCAATGAGATAATGTTTCATGGACCCGACAAATCCTAAAGGTTCTGTGTATAATATTTCAAATCTGGCTTTCGAATCCATTAAGTGTTTTTGTGCTATTTCTTACTATAATTTGGATTTCCGCTTGCAGGACCAAACTATGCTAATTCTGCCTTTAACGCTGTGTTTTCTACTGCAAAGTATGGAAACAGGGAAATCGTTGATTCTTTCCTGAATACAAACAAAACACATGGAAGCATAACACAATTCCACAGGTTTAATAATGAATTACATAGACAACATCATTTATTCATAATTAAAAGGGTTACAGAGTCTCAGCCTTGGGCCTGACAAAAAAAAATAAAGACCAATGTTTCATATGCAATCCACACACAACTCTGCTCTCTCTCTACTCGATCCTCTCCTGAATCATTGTATAGCGTCATGCTCTGCTTCACATTTCATGTTCAGGGACCTGCTCCTTTTGAAGTCCTTTGAAGCCCTAGGGGTCAACTTTTGGCATTTCACAACTTGAAATCTCTTCAATAACCTACCAGGAGCATTATTCAAGGCCTTAAGCCCTTAACACCCCAGGATAACAATAAATCAGGATACACGGGAAAACCTGCTCCGATAGGCTTAGCCGAATCTCAAAAAATATACATATGAACCCATATATCTTTCAGGTCCACTCATCGCCCTTCACCATTGGTCTATCGCAATATCGTTATCATAACGATCGCAAATACATAAAATCATAAATATATGAATAACACGGGAACACATGATGATGACCCTCAAGGTATGGCAGTACAATTCGCATGGTGCGAATACATGAGTCGATATCGAACACCACGGAAAATCTTTTAGTCGAAGGCCATTGATGTAAACCTATCACCGGAAGTGAGAAAGTTGTCATTGAGGCATGCAAGCTTCAAAGTACTGAAAGGGTTGTTCCTAAGTCAACTTCTTGGATCATGAACTGATGTCAACAAGAAGTGACTCGTCGTAGGAGGGCCTTAATGAATCCCACATCTAC
Source organism: Pinus taeda (assembly GCA_000404065.3). Classification (NCBI taxonomy): domain Eukaryota; kingdom Viridiplantae; phylum Streptophyta; class Pinopsida; order Pinales; family Pinaceae; genus Pinus; species Pinus taeda. Next base: position 92,164 of record APFE031038312.1, read on the forward strand.
GACGTGAAACGGAGCAAATGATTTTGTGGAGGTGAAAATGATCTGATGATACAAGGTTCAAGGTGGCAGTCATGAAAGAATGAAGCGTGAAGGTATTGCAACGGATGAGATATAAGCTAGGTTGGTGAATTCTCTAAGCGACTTCTCTTGAACATATCAGTGACATTGAAATGGATTGGTAGCGTTAACCCCAAAAAATGGATGGTACGGAGGACCAATGGTGATATGACCAGTGAACGGAATAACCCAACCCAACTCAATCATGGTGATGGAGTGAAAGTGTCATGTTCAAGAGCAACCTGCTACCAATAAAGTTTCTTCAAGTCTTCTTTCCAATTTTCCCCAGTCATTGCTAACCAATACCTCTTTATTTTTGTCAAGCTTGAGGAGGATAACATATGCTTGTTTTATAATTTACCCTTCGGGCAAACCCGTCACTATGTTTTAACGAGCCTAGCAATAGTGAAACTCGCTCGTGTCTGCATGGACAAGTTTGTCGCTATTGTTTTAACGAGTTTAATGACAAAGATAACTCGGTCCTTTTCAATTTTAGAGAGTCTGAAAAGAGACTGAAAGGCAACTCCAGTAATCCTTTTTCATATTATAATCCCTTAAGTCCGAAAAAGTATAAAATAATATGAAAGGGATGACTTTTCGATAGTTTTAACGAGCCGAACAAGACAAGCGCTCGATATTTTTATGTAATGATCCCTCAAGTCCAAAAATATTAAAATCTAGAGGAGGGATGGCACTTCCAATCACTCTAACGAGCTAGAGGGGCCAATTTCTCAGCAATCATTTCATATTTTACAAGTCAAATGAAAAGAGCTTAAAGGAGACTCGTTTTTTGAGGAACAAGTGATGTTTTTGGATAGCATCTGGTTCTAGGTAAGGGTTGGAACTTTTCAATCATGGCAGTGTAAAGAAGATGGCTAATAGCATCACTCATTGCAGCTATTCCTCAAAAGGGATAAACAATCAAATGGAGGCGTATGATCGGCTAGAAGGAGTGGAGGTGATGGTAAGAACACGACCAAGGCTCAAAAGCTGATGATTATGTGATCGCAATGGTTATTTACCGATGGATAGGTTCATTTTTTAATGACCTTAAACTCTGTGGGAACATTTGCTCATTGCTAGGTTTATTTTTTAACGAGCTTGAACTTCGCGTAAAATTGCTTGTGTTCGGTTTCATGTTTACACAAGCTTAAAACGAAAAACTATGCTTGTTATAAGTTCGCATGCCCCTAGCATAATGAAGCAAATCAAGGTGCGTGCCCCCAAGCTTCATTGCATTCAATGCAATGGTTGGAATGAAGGTTTACCTTCGAGATATTTGAAAGACTCGACTTGGATTTTACGAGATCTTAATCAAAGACTCAATTTGGAAAGGGAGTTGTTTCATTTTTTAATGAGGCTAACACAAGATAGGAGCCATCCTCAGAATCCACCGTATTTACAATATTTGATAGAAAATCAAAAACTGAAGGATGATTAACGTCGATGGAATAATCTTTGTGGTAATCTGGAAGATGGGAATGATGGTGGTAATCTTCCCATGGTGCCTCTCCTATCATCATTGACTGAATGATTCCTGCATCTATAAAATGTACATGCGACCAAGGATTTGAAGAGGTACCATATTCCTTAGACCTATCTATCCAAACACTCGATGAGCGTTGATTTGGGTTTGCTTAGCAGGCCAAGAAAATTGATTGCTACAATATTTCTATTGGGCTTGAGGGCAATACCTGGCGATGATCCATGCTGACAAAATGTTTGGGAATCTTCTGAATCTTTTAGATATAGAAGATACCATATTGCAGGTTTCCACCATGGCCACTTCCGCCAAATTACTCGGATGCGGTAGGGCAAAAGTACCCATTAAAGTAGGGACTTTTAGGAGGCCTACTCCAATATTTTGAAGCGAATGAGAGCTTCCATGGATCATTGGAATGCTTCCCATAACTTGTGAATTGTTGGGGAGGAAGGTTTGTTGATCAATGATTTTAATTCCTCCTTGAAAAGGAAATGCAATCTTTCCAAAGTATGTTGACACAACTGTAGCCATAGCATAAATCCAGGGCCTTCCCAATAGGATGTTGTAATCGAGGTTTCCATCAATAACTTCGACATCAATTTCTACTGGTTTTTCACCCCAGTTCAACTTTCAAGTTACTTAAAATCCTGTATGGGGTGTATGTTCGTCCATCAAATGATTTTAATGTCGTTGATGATCACGACAAGGGTGGTGAGCCTAATGTTTTCTCGCAACTCATTGACATAATACATGTAGATGCCCCCTCATCAATAATTGTTCGATGAACAGTTTTGTTTAGGGCTTTCACTTGGATGAGGAAAGCGAGTTGTGCTGGTAACTATCGTTCATACCCTTTATGATTAAAGGCCACAAGATTGGAATCCACTGGGTCAATCCCACCTATTTCTGATAATAGAGCCTGCTTTTGGGAGGGGCAATTTTGTAGTACTTCAAGTATCGACATAGTGCATGGTGATTAGGCCAGATCCTCTACTACACTATAATTTTGTGCTGCTCGGGCACGAGGATTAAATGTTGATTTGTGTACTACTCCCTTTGGCAGCTTTATCGTTAGCTCAGGAATGATGGGAAGCACAACTTCAGTCGAAGTTGTTGTCGAACTACTAGGTTGATCAGTGGCCTTGTTGTTCGACAGCTGCAGATTCCTGTAATCTTTATTCCTTATCGATATCAAAGCATCATTTTGTTTTGAAATGGACAACATAAGCACTTGGGATGGGGAAGCATTGTTGCTAGCAACCAGATAGGTTTCTATGTTTGGGAACGGATCAATCAATACCGCTGAGGTTTTTGAGTTCTTGAAGAATTTCTTAATCTAATCTTTATGTGGACAATCTTTTGTCCAATGATCCTCATCGCATATAAAGCATGGATGACTGGATTTCTTTTGTCCAGAAGGGTTTGCAGAAGATTTTTCAGGAAATAAATTATCTTGTTTCTTCTTTTTTCTTTTCCCTTTCTTCTTGCCCCCTGGTTGCTTCGGCTCTTTGCTCTTGTCGTTTGACATGGCATTAACCTCCGAGGCAAGAAGTTCTTCATTTTCATTTTGACCAGAAACCGTATGGGCTTTCTTAGATGTAGCCTTTGTGATTTTCATGCTGGTCGTACCTATCATGGCATCTCCGGCATGAGAGTCTTTGTTTGATTTAGGAGGAGGACGAATGGAAAACTCTAGCCTAGGAGCATCAGGGATTTTTTCATAGAGCGTACCAGACTAGGTATAGATCAAGTCTAGATATTACGCACGAGCAATGACTTGCTCTTCAGTGACGACTCCACCCTTGGCCACATCTTCTGTAATGGAGGGTAAGATTGACTTAATAAACCACTCAACTAACAGCTGATCAGGAACATATGTTTTTACCATTCGACGACGACTTCGCCACTCATGAATATGATCAGATATGTGAGTGGTCCTTGTCTACTTAAAATTGGTAAGAAGCTCTATTCTTGTTTTGCACCTTATTGGTAACTGAAAATGGGTTAAAAAGGTTGTGGCGAGGTTACTCATGTTATCGAATGAAGCTCTAGGTAGTTTGATGTACCATTTTGCTACTGGACCAATTAACGTTCATTGAAAAAGGCGAAGCCTAATCGAATCATCATTGAGAGTGTTGGACGAACACCATAGATGAAAGGTCATCACATGATTCGACAGATCTTCACTCGGATTTCCATTGAATTTAGGGATATCTGATGGAAGTTTATGAGGAATCGCTGGCCACCAAGGGGCATAAGCAATTGGATCATTTGTTAACCGATTCAAATCTAGTAACTCTAAAGTTGCTACGAAGGGCAAATGTTGATTCAGGTTTGGTGAAGCATACCCAGGATAAGATGGGATCGCCTAAGCTATGGGTCTTTGCATACCAGCATAATGTATTTGATGCTGATAACTTTGATAAGGTTGATGGGCGTAACCATTATGATATGATTGTTGGTAACCGTCTTGAATATACGGCTGCCCGTTACCTGCAAAGCTTTGTTTCTCAGGTCCTTGGTAAGTTTGCTGGAATTGTGGTTGTTAATATTGCACCAATCATGGCTGTGAGACCATTTATTGTTTCCCAATACTGGATGTTTGACCAAGATGAGGGGTTATGGTACTCGTTTGAGCCTGGGTCGCTTTGGTTAAGGATCCACTAATCGGCGGTTGTGATTGAGTCGCAGAGACAAGAGGCGGTTGCATTACGACTTGAGAAACTTGAGGTTGACATACAACATGCAATGCTTGTACTTGCGACATCGTCACGATAGCCGGTGTAGTGGGAATATTCGACACAAGTTGATCTGGTTTTATAGAATATACAACTCTTGGTTGTTGAGGCATTATTGGTATCCAACCACTGGATGTGATTCCAGCCTAACCCGAATTCTGTTGTGAACTCCCATATGGTTGTTCTCTCGAAGGAAACAATGAAAAGGCATATTGCCCCCCATATGGCGCCAATCGAGTGTTCAAAGAGAAAATTAGCCTTTGAAGACTGGACTGCCCAAATTGATGTCGTTGCGAAGGATAAATTTGCTGAGACTCAACATAAGGGATTCCAGATAATGTTCCAGATGAACAAATAGGAACGGACCATACTGTTGAGATAGTCCCTGGGTCGGCTTCATCTAGTGGTTGAGAACTAGTTGGGACAGATGGTATGCCAGCGAACATTGTCAGAGTGGCAACAGGAGGTTCTGCTGCTATTGTGTTGGATGACACAGTCATAGATGTCGATGGTTGTTTAGACATATTGAGTCTATCCAAAAGACTTCCTAGCGATTCTACAGGAACTTGCGATGAAGGGAGACTAACTTCTAAAGTAGAAGGATATAGGTGGATCCCAGTTCCAAAATGCAATGGAGTACTCGATGGAAGATCCTTTGTAATCTCTTCTATAGCAATAAATCTAGGTGGAAGAGGTAGACAGTCAGGTCTGTAAAATATTTTTGGTGTCGAAGAAGGTATAAACTCTGTAGCGACATATGCTGGAGGGGTAACACCTTCCGAATCAACCCTAAATGGTGTTGGTTCAGGAATAGAAGTGTTTACCATTACACTAGGATCCGTTCTAATGTCCTCTTGTAATTGTGGAACTTCTTCTATAGAGGCGGGGATACCAGAAATAGTTGGAGTAACCGGAGTCTCTAAGGATGTTGAAACACAAGTTTCAAACAAACCAGAAGACTTTGACCCAGTTAAACGAGTTTGCTTAGTTGGAATGGTTTCGTTTTCAGAGTCAAAGACGGTTGACTCATTAGTCTCCGCAAATGACAGGGTTTTGATTGACTTTCTTCCATGATTGTGGATTACTTGATCAACTCAAAATAAAAAGGGAAAAATGTGATTCCGAATTAAATGAATTTTATGATGCTTTGACGCAACTTGCTTTTTCAATTTTTAAGAGTTGAGAAAAAGCTAAAGATGACTCTAGTCACCTTCGATTTTTAATGAGCCTAAAGTGACAAGTGCTCAGATGGACCTTTTCTTTTAAGGAGTCTGAAAAGGAACGAAAGTGACTACTCTAGAAATCTAGACAAAGGTATTACCAAACCAATCACAAAACTGCAGAATACTTTTTACGGTACAACAGTCAATTTTCCTGAATGCTATGTTTAGTGCATTGTGATTAATAGGGTAGCAGACATGGCTTCCTAAAGATAAAGGATATAGCCTATTGTGGTCTCCCAATATATACTCAACGGTACGTGGGAGCACAAGTCCGTACTTGTACTTGTCGTCTCAAAGAGGAGGAATCACCCAACCTACAATGAAAGTGATAGTCGCCAGGATTTACGACGCCAGAATACATCTCTAGCCTAGACTTCCAAATGTTGTGCGTTAGGTTCCAAAGCGTTTTTATGTTCATTGAAATTTATTTTACAGTTGATCTCTCTTAAGAAGTTTGCCTTTAAGGTTCACTGCATGATGTAGATATACAATTCCTAAATATGCAATCTAAGATGATAAACAATCGTTTATTTCTCTTTTTGCAATGAAAATCCTAGCTGCTAAGGAAAGAGAAGTGAAATTCTTTCAACATAGAGCAGAGAGCACACACTAAGATGCACTGTCCTAAATCAATCTCCACAAGCAGTCTAAATGCAAATGCACATGCATGTATTTGTTTTCCGCTTTCTTAATGTGTGAATGACAAAAAGAATGCTATGTACAGATCTGAACTATCTTTCTTTCAAAGCGACAATACTAACAATTTTCTTTTCAAAAAATGAAAGGAAGACTAAGACGACACTTTGTGATTTTGAGTTGAAAATTGCTTTCGACACTTGAAATATTATTAATTCAAATCAAATACAAGAGCAAAACTATAATCTACTATCAAAAAGAGGAGGATTCTTTTCTTTGACTAAGAACGACACTTGCAACACTTTCAAATCAAAAGACAATAGTTCAATTAAGCTATTGTTTGCAAAGGAGAACTGTAAATGGAGAAAAGTACATAAAAACATTCACAATTCTTTATACAATAGAGGCTGAATAATGCAAAGGAAGGGAGTTTCAACAGTGGTATACTGATCACAGACAACAAAACTATTGAATAAAGCTGAAGACAATGAAGAGAAAACCAAAATCTTGAGGCAGAAACAGTCTTACCTAATCATCACACCTGTAACATAGGGAAACAAGGATGCATCTCACCCTCAGCACACAGGAGGTGTGATGCATCCAGACTGCCAATAAGAGACAGTGCGATGGTCTGGGGATGAGACTGGGCTTGGTCTTTGCTCACAATTTGCAACTTAGTTCAAGGATTTAGGCTGAGCTAATGATAGACAGTAAACAAAAAGCATAGGGGCTAGTCTAATGAGGTTACTTGAGCTACCACCAGGGCACTTAGGATGTTTGCGAATCAGTTGCTCAGTTCATAAACAAACCTGGAGATTGACTGAAGCAGCGTTGGTCTACTTTGCATTTGCATGGCAAATGCAGTTCGAAGGCTAGCTGGCTTAACTTCAGGCTCTATCTGTAGTTTATAAAGCAAACAAATAGAAACAAGAAAACAAGCTATTCACTCCCCAGTGGAGTCACCATTTTGTTATCGGGAAAACTAGTGTCCATTCAGAGCTGCTAGTCCCACTAAGACATGTAGCTATCTTAGAAACAAACAAACTAAAGTCACTTGTGTTTTCCTTTATGAGAGATAGATGAGAGAGAAGCAGAGAGTACCAACCTCAGTCTTTCGCTTGGCTCCTTGCTTGTTTCCTCTCCTCTTTGATAGATCTTTGCCACTCCTTCCTCACTTGTCCCGCTTCAAAGAACAACTGTAGAGTCAAAGCAGCATAATACCATCAAAGCACAGAGATCTATAACCATAAACAATATAGGATTAGATATATATTAACCATACAAATGCATATATCAATACAATCAGAGATATAAAAGAATATGGAGGAAAACTTAAATAGCTTTATTGATAGAAGTAGTAGAAGAGAGGATTACAGCCCATTGATCTAACCCAGTGTCATCGTCCCAGCATGAAAGCCCTTCTTCACATCATGAAAAGCTAGATCACCCAACACTATGATGTTCCACAGAGAAACCAACAGCGCTTCCTTACAAGATACAAAATTCCAGCCTCTGGATCTCTAGGATGAAGGATCCATATATAGATGTTTGCAGGTGGGTGAGTCAACATCTGGGTTTTTGATTAGTGTCATTTCTCTGATAGTTCTTGGTTCCACTTGGAGATTTCATGATCTCTTACTCATCCCTAGGCAAATTCAGAGAGGCAAGTGTCAAATGAGCAGTTTCTAGAAGATTCTCTGGGTTTCCACCTAACCAACTGCCTTTGCCATTTGTCTGTTCTCGCTCATCACACCCTACAGAAGGGATTTTCAGTATGCATCACACCTTCTACATGTAGTAAGTGAGATGCATCACACCCTTAGCACTGAGCAGTCTGTATGGTCCAGTTTTGACCAGTTCTGAGTAATTTTTTAGGGAGAACTTCTGGGAGATGATGTAATCAGCTGACCTTGTTCCTTTAGGGTGTGTCACTACATTTTTAGGGGCTTAGAAACCCTTGGTTTATGGACATATGAGATTGGGGTTGTAGTGCCCAAATATATCTATAAGATGAGGGTCCAAGTGGAATAGGCGGGTGGGCATCAATATCCACCTAGATCAATACTTTTGCCTTAATCCTGGTATAAAGGCTCCCATAATCATAGCAGGAAAAACCTGTAATGATTCATATTTATCAACAATTGTAGAAACCTCAAAAGAAATATATTGTAAATTCAATCAGTAAATATATATATATATATATAATATATTATTATAGAAACCCTACCTTGGTAGACTTGAACATGATTTGGGCAGGATAATTAAGAAACATTAGAGATCTCTTAGTTAATTCTTGTGATCCCATGAGTACTACACATAGGTTTACATATGTTTTCCTTGGATTCTGTATATCCCTTGTTCTGAAGCCATTGAGATAGATAAGCACCAAATACACAAATCCTTGTATAAAGGTGAAATACCATCCATAGTTGCACCGATCATAAACAAAACAAACGAATCGAAGTATGCAACAAAGGTTTTCAGAGAGAGAAAAACCTGCAACTACACAGGAGGGGCATAATCTCTCATGGAAGATCAAGCAGAGAGCCACTAAAGAAATCAAGAGGAGGGTTTATTTGTGTCCATAACCCACCTGTGTCTGGCCACGATCCATCTAGGGCTGTTGGGGACCTCACCCATATAAAGAAACATTTCAGCAGAAACGAGGGGCTCAAAACTATTATAAGAACAATGCCCATATTCTCCTGTAGAATCACCAATCAAGTCACGGTCATGTAGAAAAACATGTTTGTCATTTTACAAGCCAGACCATGGACTGGAGGCTCGGCTCCAACAACTTCCAAATACTCGCAGGATCATTTTGCTAAATCTCATGGCATGGCTGCCATTTTACGAGAGGGTAGTGATTCCCATAGCCCGTCACATAACAAGAGATAACAAGGGGATCACCATGCTTGAGAGAATGGGGATCGGATTCACCTTCTCAGAATTATCTAAGGAACAGTGACCTTAGCCATGGCCTGGTAGAGCAGGCATCAACCATCATCCCCAGGCATTAGCGATCATCCCCATCTCTGCATTGTGGCTTCTTTCCCATCGTCCCCATCTCTGTGCTATGGCTTTCTTCCTAGTTTTGCATTGTCGATCTGGTAAAAGCATTCCACACAATGGATAGTGTCGAGTAGGTCGTACTTGTGACCATGCTGTAAGTCCTATAATCTGTAATTAATTTAATACCAGTCGAATTAATCAGATGGCTCAAACTATTTCAATCGTCTAACACCTAGAAATCAAGGGCACACAAATGTACACATACCCTGAGAGGGGAGTTATCTTTAGAGGGGAACATCTTATGAACTAGTTAGTGTTTTATATAATATACCAATGGCCCAAAGGTGTGGACATGTCATGAGAGTAGAGAACCGAATTAGTGTTTTATATAGTATATCAATGGTCCAAAGGCGTGGACATGCCATGAGAGTCTCAATCGGCTTCAATGTTCTAGCTTACAATTAAGTATGTACAATGCACGAATTACATGGTGTGAGTGAAGATAGAGACAAGTTTTTTCTGATTAGTCCAAAGATGCACTATGGATGAGTCTATGGTTATGTTAAAGTCTCTACAATATTAAGGCATTCTATGTTTATCTTGGTTCTTGGCTAGCAAGATCACTATCTTCTTTAATTATCTATGATTTGATTTGGAAGTACTTACTCATACATAAATTACTTGTAAATTTTTAAGTCACAAGCAAACTGACCCTTTAGTAAATTAAATAGCCATCATCATTAACAATATTTAACAAATAAATAAAAATATATATATAAAAATACCCCTCAAATTTAACCTCTAAACAATAATTGTGAACCACTGAAAATGGCAATATCCCTCCCTCCACGGCAGCAAGCACACAAATCGTTGCTACCAATTCCGCAGGGCTGAAGGCCACAACTGGACCCCTCTCTTCCTCCTCCAAGTTTAGTAAACTCACAAAACCCTCTGCGTCGGACCGTGGCAAAGCAACTTTTGAGCACCATTCAACTGGGAATATCTTCAAACATGAGGTGGGATACCCGATGTCTGTAGGTCTCCAAGGTGGGAAGCAGTGTATATGTCAATCCATGTTTTGAAGGCAACGTTTGAGCAGCATTCAAAGATGTCGGAATATCTTCACACATCAGGTGGGACACCCTATGTCTGCATATTTTCAAGGCTCGAAGCAAAATATATATCAATCCAAGTTCTGTACAGGCCTTATTCTAATTGTTTTTTAACATTTTCTAGTTAAATTTGTCTATGAATATATTTTTATGTTTAAAAATGAATTTTAAATTAAAAAACATAAGTGGACCACAAAATTATTTGGTAAAATCCAACCAAATACCGGCCAAGTGACTAGGGATGCATTGAAAAACAATGGAGTCGTAATATCATGCCCCCCTGTCAGTTAAAGGTGGGGAAAATTTGTGCATATAGGGTATATGTGTGCGCTGTACAAAACTGTGGTAGCGTATACGTACATCGTACAGTTTTGTGGTGACAATATCATACGCTCCATCTTACCTCAAGATTCCAGCAAATTTGTTTATTGCAACACTTTGGAGCAGGTGGACTTGCAAATCTCACAACTCCCACGTCATCATTTATGCGGTGCAAAGAAAACTATGAAAAAAGTTGCTGTATTCATTGAGAATCTCTCACACTGACACGTGGAAACCATATCTTTATGCAGCAATTGAGCATTCTAAAACAGTGAAAGTTTATGCGGGAGTCGCATGTGAGTTAAAGGTGGGGAAATTTGTGTATATAGGTTATATGTGTGCGCTGTACAAAACAGTGTTGGGGGTATACGTGCATCGTAAAGTTTTGTGGTGACAATATGACAGGCTCCATCTTACCTCAAGATTCCAGCAAATTTGTTTATTGCAGCACTTTGGAGCAGGGGGACTTGTAAATCGCACAACTCCCACGTCATCATTTATGCCGTGCAAGGAAATCTTTGAAAGAGGTTGCAGTAGTCATTGAGAATCTCTCACACTGACACGTGGAAAGCAAATCTTTATGTGGCAATTGGGCATTCTAAAAGTATAAAACTTTATGCGGGGAGTGCGCACTGTAAAAGAATAAAACTTTATGCGGTGAGTCCGCATTGTAAAATCCAAAACGACGTTTATGCGGCGAGGGCCTATTTTATGTTATAATGGTGTTGTATGTTATTTGAAATATATTTTTAAATGCATATATAGGTTTAGTATTTGAAAAACTAATTTAAATTCAAATAATTTAAATAATTTGAAATTTTAGAAATTAAACGAGTTTAAAAAATGTCTATTTAATTTTAATTAAAATTAAATTAAAGAAAAAACATATTTAAAAAAGAATCACCTTTTCTTAATCTATCAATGT